>CM059202.1:2233874-2427911 GCA_030323885.1 Branchipolynoe longqiensis
ACGTGTCCATGCTTTCCTGGCCTTGGTTGAAGGTATTGAACTTGTAACGAGTCACGGTAATGTTCGTTTTACCCTCGCAGTATTCTCTGAATGCTTCCTTCAACGGCCGAAGTTTGTCAACTTCTCCCGCGGCGAATCTCATAGCCTGATGCACTTTTTGTGCCTATGCACCGGCCACGTGCAGGAACACGCAACATTGAACCTTTTCACTTCGGCTCTGTACTCCTGCAGCAGCGTATATGTTGAAAGCGTGAATCCACGTCTTCCAATTTGCAGACAAGTTGTCCTCCAAGCTCAACGGCCCGGGAGGCTTCAATCCTGGTAACGACATGCCCGCCAAAGGTTCCGCCTCTGACACCATGTGATGGAATGAGTGTAACACAACTGCACGTGTCGACGTCTAGTTACTCAATGCTTTATTTATCTCCACCGCTGCTACACTGGTACCTCGCAGCGCTCGCTGGTGCCCGGCGCCCCAGCCGGGTACAATACATAACAACACTCACACACACAGTCACACACACTTACACACACACTCACTCCCACACACTCACTCCCACACACTCACTCACACACACACACTCCCACACACTCACTCCCACACACTCACACACACACACTCACTCACACACACACACTCACACATACTCACTTCCACACACTCACTCCCACACTCATTCACACACACTCACTCCCACACACTCACACACACACTCACTCACACACACTCACACACACACTCACTCACACACATTCACACACACTCACTCACACACACTCACACACACACACTCACACACACACTCACTCACACACACATACAAACATCTCTAAATAAACCGGCCATGGGACCGGCTTTAAATGGTCCATTTCGGGAGGTGGTCAGTTTAGGGAGTTTAAAAATAATTCGTTACAATGGTATTGTATGGGCGATCATTTGGGACCCAAATAAAGTGATCAATATAGGGGAGCGGTCGATCTGTGGAAGTGGTCGGTTAGCGAGGTTTTACTTTATATAACACTTACACACGGCACATTCACTACAGGCACAAGCATTCATTTCATGCACCAGAAGGGATGGCCGAATGAGTTGAGAGCCCGTCTCCTGTTTTGGGAGATCCGGGGATCCGAACCCATGGGTTCGTGGGGTCGAACCCTGGTTGAGTCAAACCAATGACTTAAAAATTGATACTTGTCACATCCTAGCCTGGCGTTTGGCATTATTAAGATAGGGCAAGGGCTGGTTGGTTCAGTGTCAGGATAATGTAACTGAGTGGGATATCAGTTCATGGTGCTGGCGGCCTGGTCTCCCAGGGGGGCAGTACTATAAAGTCACCATGAGTGCGTGCTGTCACAAGTCGGTTCCCCTCCTGATATGACCGTAGATGTTGCTAGGATATAAAACAATAAACAAACAATCATTTCATGCAGCCATGTAATGGAACCATTATTCATGATAAACATAAATTATGCATAGTTATGCATTTTGTATCTTGGTTTAGTTGCATATTTAAGTAGACTGCTTAAAATAGATTGTTATTCTTATTACTGTTGTTATTAGTAATATGAGCTGTATTACTACCACATCATCGTTACTATTTTACCAGTCATAGTGTTATCAATATTATTATCGATATCACTGATATTACTGATATTATTAATGTCATTAATATTATTGATATCGATGTTATTGATATTATTCACACTATTCACGCGTGACCTAATTTGGCATCAGAGCTAGTCTGAGGTATTGGAAATGGCCATAAAACACTGCTGTGTGCCGATGTGTATGAACTACTACATAAAGGAGTAAAATTTGAAGATATTAACTTTTGAAACTATCATAATCATTTTTGCTTACCTTTTTTCTATTTATTGGTCAATTTTCATGAAGATTGAGTGATGATCAGATGTATTTCAGTAGGCAATGCCAATAAAGTCACCTTGGCAGCCAATCTTTTCTTAAATTCAAAATTGCCTAACTTTGTTAATATAGATATATTTAAAAAAATTGTTTAACCCTTTTAAAGCTTTAATAATTTGTAATTACTAAGACTAGTTGTTTAACTGTGTTACACAGATAACTCCGCTGACAGTGCTGCATGGTACATGATACCACCATAGCTATGCAGACTTGAAGTTGACAGTCACATTGTAGCTAAAGAATGGGAAAAGCACCATGCAAGGGTCACCCAATCTTCGTAAAAATTGGCCAATAGATAGAAAACAGTTATGCAAAGATGAATATGGTAGTTTAAAAAATGAATACCCTCAAATTTGAGTGATTTCGAGAGGTATTGGTCGACGAAAAAACATTCACATTACTTTTCATAGAGCGGCGCCTCACAGATGCTTACTTGGCTTCGGTCTGGTTTCAACATGGCCGTGGCGTGAATAGTGTGAATTGATATTGTTGATATTAAAGTTGCATAGTCCGATGGTTTTGAGCTTCCGTCACTTTTCTGTGATAAATATATTAAAATGATTGCTATAATCTATATTACATTAGATTGAAGTAACTTTTATCTTAAATGACTAAGTTTTGAAATATTTGAAGTGCAAGCATGTAAAATTAGTTTTGGCAAGCATGCCAAAACTCTGACACCATAAGCCCTGTTCACACACAAAACTTTAGGCCGAACTAGATGAGGCGAACTAGGCGTGAAAGTGTGTCGAGTACACACATGCAGTACTTGGGACGGTTTAAGGCGGAAATCGATATCTGTGCATGAGCGCGTCCATACTAACCAGCACCACTTTCGGTTAGTCGACGTCACCACGAGAGAGTATGGGTTCGACCTAAATATGTATCGACTGAATCGTATTGTTTTAGAACGGTCAAAATCTCTGCTGGGCAGTGAAAACCTAAAAATAAATGATGGATCTGTGCACAGCTAGCGGTTTCATAGACCAAATTATATAATATGCGCTTTTGATCGACCGGAAAATCAACAAACTCAAGTCTCGACTGCGCATGCGTGTGACGTGCTTAAGCCGCCTCAAGTAAACCGCTACCATCCACACAAGCAAAATGGGCCGACTTAAGCTAGTTCGCTTCATATAAACTACCTTGCTACGCGGTCTACTTGAGGCGAACTAGATGAATCGACTTAGCCCTAATTCACTTCAGCGTCCCGTCCATACGGCCAATGTGAGTCGACTTAGATGAAGCGAACTAGTTGAGGCGACTTTACGCCCGTGTGTGAACAGGGCTATAGGCTTCACCAGAAACAGGTTCTATTAAATTGCCTCAGTATTCCCTTCTATGTGGCAACAACTATTTAATAAGTGCATCACTATCTACATTTGTTTATGTAGAATCAATTCTAAATACTTGCTTTGGTTTTGAAAATTTGATGCTTCATCAGACTATGCAGCTTTAATGTTAATATTATTGATACAAATAATGCTAGTAAAACTTCTAATATTAAATATACATTTTAAAATATATTTAAATTGTATCATAAGAAATTATTTAAAACAAAAAATAATAGTACTAATAACGTATTCCTTCAAAATAGAAATGTCATGGTCCCCTCTGAAAATATTGAAAATACTGAAAACAATATATATTACTAGTGGTGGGTTTGTGTTACCCAGCTCGCCACAGAAACCATCCTGGAGTATATTTAGAATTAATATCGATTTTGTTTTGCCTTCCGCCTTTTGCTGAGTTGTCATAACAACCTCCCGAGGACTCGCGACGAAGCCTCACAAAACGCCACTTTTTCACCCGTGCGCACCTGGCATGTGTCGGCGCCAAAACTCTCACTAAATGTCGTCTGCTGTCAGTGAAATGTTGGCGGGCGACCATGGTTATACTTCAGTAAGAACAGACAACTTTCAGTGAAAAGTCTAGTGTATTTTCGTATTTAGAGGGTTTTTTATTGGGTTTTTGTGTGTGTGGGAATTTTTACTCAGCAGACGACTTTTTCTCAGCAGCAGACGACAGTCGACTGTGCGCGTCTCCTTGCGTCCCACTGTGCTCAGAAATAGTCCCCCCTTGTGAATCGAACACTAAAGTTCATGGAATTAAACTTATTTGATTTCGCACCGACACGGACGTGATTTATCTGTTGTCGTCTTAGATTACATTTTTTATTTAATTGTTTATTCAATTAATTTTTTTTTGTAGGTTCAAACCCAATTTAGTTTTATAATTGTATATAAATAAACCGTACGTTTCGTCAATGCACCCTATTTCCCCTTCCCTCCCCTCCCCCCCCCCTCCCCCCTCCCCTCCCGGTCCCTCCCCTGCCCTCCCCCTCCCTCCCCCCCCTCCCCCTGCCCCTCCCCCTTCCCTCCCATCCCGTCCCTTGCCCTGTCCTGCCCGCCCTCCCCTACCCTCCCATTCCATCTCCTCTCCCCCCTCCCTCCCCTGCCCTCTCCTCCCTCTCTCCCCCTTCCCCTCCCCTCGCCTCCCCTCCCCTCCCCTCCCCTCTCCTGCCTCTCGCCTCGCCTCTCCTCTCCTCTCCTTCCCTCTCCTCGCCTCTCCCTCCCCTCCCCTTCCCTTCCCCCATTCCCTCCTCTCCTCCCCCCCCCCCCCCCCCATCTCATCCCCCCTCCAGTTGACCCTCGTCTAGTTTGTTCCAATGTTGTGCTTCTGTTTATGCTGGTTTTGGTGGGAGTCTTCTCGGTGCAGACGACTTTTGGCCGTCCGTCCGCTGGTTGTGCTGGTTGTGCTGGTTGGTGGTTGTGGTGGTTGTGGTGGTTGTGGTGGTTGTGGCGGTTTTCTCCAGGTCCGCCGGGCACCAGCCAGGCCGTCCCGGGCTGGAGGCCCGGGCACCGCCAGGGGCGCCACCATCCACTACTGGGAAACCCCCCCCCCCCCCCCCCACCCCCCTCCCCTCACACACACACGCACACGTACGCACGCACACGTGCATACGCACACGTGCATACGCACATGCAGACATGTACACAAACACACACAGACACACATGTGTACATCCATGCACACACACATGAACAAACTCAGTTCACACATGCACACCAATGCACACGCGCACACACATGCACACACATGTACATGCACTTGTACATATACAAACAGACAAGTGTACACACATGCACATGTACACAGACATGCACATGTACACAAACATGCACATGTACACAGACATGCGCATGTGCACACACATGTGTACGCCTTCATACACACATGTGTACACACACAATTATGATGGTTATCAGACCACGAGGGGCATGTACATAAGCGCACACACACACATACACATGCGCACACACAACCCAAAATTGGTACCATTTATACTGTTGCAATTGGTGAATCTGAGAGCAAACCCGAATTGTTGTGATTGAACATTTTCTTGATCACTGTCAATTGAAATTGTGACTGTCGGATATCAGGTCATGGGTCTCCCTGTGGGGCAGCACAATAAAGTCCCCATGAGTGCGCACTGTCGCAAGTCGGTACCCGTCCTGATATGACCTTAGATGTTGCCAGGACGTAAAACCCCAACAAACAAACGAAATCTGGCGATGTCATGTGGTACTAGATAGAGTCATTTGACCGTCCTGATATGACCTTAGATGTTGCCAGGACGTAAAACTCCAATAACCAACATCCAGTGTCAGAATAATGTTACTGAGTGGATTATCATCATGTCAAGGTGCTGATTTCATAAACAAACCCCCAGAGCTGCAGCACTATAAAACCATCATGAGTACATGCTGTTACAAATGAGTATCCCTCCTGGTACCCCCCCCCCAGATGTTGCTAGGCGGTAAAGCCCCAATCAGTGAATTATGCCATGGTATTGTATACGGGTGGCGGGTGTTGTGGGTGTGGGGGTATTATGGAGGTGGGTGGGGGTATTGTGGAGGTGTGGCGGTGGGTGGGGGTATTGTGAGGGTGGGGGTATCGTGGGGTGGGGGTATTGTGGAAGTGAGTTTATTGTGGAGGTGGGGGTGGGGCTATTGTGGAGGTGGTGGTGGGGGTGGTGGTGGGGATATTGTGGAGGTGGGAGCCAGGCGCATGCGCACTGGGCGCCCGTTCCAGTTGAATGGTCCTTTGGACCTTGTCAATTCTACACAGGGCTGCTCGGCAACCCTACCGTCTGTGGCACTTTGCCACCCTCACATTTAGCCACCCTCAGTTAGTGAGTTAGCCACCCTCACACTTAGCCACCCTCAGTTAGTGAGTTAGCCACTCTCACACTTAGCCACCCTTACACTTAGCCACCCTCAGTTAGTGAGTTAGCCACTCTCACACTTAGCCACCCTCACACTTAGCCACCCTCAGTTAGTTAGTTAGCCACCCTCACACTTTGCCACCCTTACACTTAGCCACCCTCAGTTAGTGAATTAGCCACTCTCACACTTAGCCACCCTTACACTTAGCCACCCTCAGTTAGTGAGTTAGCCACTCTCACACTTAGCCACCCTCAGTTAGTGAGTTGGCTACGGCCACACTTTGCCACCCTTACACTTAGCCACCCTCAGTTAGCAAGTTAGCTACATATCTTTGCATTCCGGGCCAGTGTGCTAACCATTACACCACCTAGGCTCCCGGATATCACCACATTACCCATGCCTACCTGTCTATGTGGTTACTTGCCTGAGAGGTCAGTGCATACTACTACACTTACATGGACCAGCGGGATGGCCGAATGAGTTAGAGTGCCCGTCTCCCGTGCTGGTAGATCATGGGTTCGAACCCTGGTCGAGTCAAACCAATGACTTAAAAATTGATACTTGTCGCTTCCTAGACAGGCGCTCGGCTTTAATAGGACAGGGCAGGGACTGGTTGGCTCAGTGTCAGGATAATGTGACTGAGTGGGATATCAGGTCATGGTGCCGGAGGCCTGGTTTCCCAGTGGGGCAGCACTATAAAGTCGCCATGAGTGCACACTGCCACAAGTCGGTACCCATCCTGATATGACTGTAGATGTTGCTAGGACGTAAAACAACAACACACATACATACATGCAGGCCTTTACACACACGTAAAATTCCCCGTTCCTTAGTCAGCATTTTTAAAGACTAAATTATGCTTTACTTTGAATTATCGCCGACGTGTTGGTAAATGCGACCATCTCGGCTCTCCTGGGTCCAGGTTCGTGGCTGGCTACTGGAGGAGGTGTGCGGGTGTGTGTGTGTGTGGGTGGGTGTGGGTATGGGTGGGTGGCAAGGTCACAGTCTAAGCTCACACACTGCACGTCCTAGTATGGCCTAGGGTTTTGCTGGGGCATAAAACTACACCAACCACCCGGCCTCCGCCGGCCCTCCGAGGCTGCCTTTTTCTTTCTCCCCCCCCCCCCCTCCTCCCCTCCCACCTCCTCCCCTCCCCCTCCCCAATTTCTCTGACCACTACCCATCGGAACCCAACTCTAGACCACATGTTGCCGCTTTTAGCGGTGCCCATACAGTGCTGCAGATTTTCAGCCGTCAGCGCGACAACGCGACTGAAAACTCCCCAAAAACAATCTAAGCTCACACTGCTTGGCTCCAGTTATACCTCCAGGTGAGCCGGTGGCGAGATTCAGACGGAGCGAGCAGTAGTCGGCGACCAGAGTCGCCATTCGAACATTTATCGTGGCAGGGAATGATGGAGTGTGTGTGTGCGGGGAAGGGGGGGGGGGGGGGGGGGGGGGGGGGGGGGGGGGGGGGGGGGGGAGGAGGAGATCATGTCGTACCAGAAACTCACCCACCGATTGGAGCGGCGTAGAAAACCCCAACACCATCCCCACACCCTCCACACACCCTCCCCACACCCTCCCCACACTCTTCCAAGACCCTCCCCACACCCTCCCCACACCCTCCCCACACACCCTCCCCACACCCTCTCACACTCTTCCCACACCCTCCCCACACTCTTCCCACACCCTCCCCACACTCTTTCCCTACACCCTCCCCCACCCTCCCTCACACTCTCCCCCCACACCCTCCCCACACTATTCCCACCACCCCCCACACCCTCCCCCACACACCCTTCCCGACACCCTCCCACACCTTATAGGTCCACACACTCTTCCACAACCCTACCCACACTCTCCCCTAACACCCCAACAACCTCCCCACACCCTCCCCACACCCCCCCTTTTTCACCACACTTCCCCACACCACTCCCCACACCTCTTTCATATACTATTAATACTTCTTCGCACACCCTCCCCACACCCTCCCCACACAATCACTCTTCCCACACCCTCCCCACACACCTACCAACAAACCTCCCGACAACCTCACCACAACTCTCCCCACAACCTCTCACACCGGTCCCCCAATCTCCCACACCCTACCTTACCCTCCCACAATCTCTCCAACCCTCCGCACACCTCCCACACCCTCCCCCCCACACTCATTCCATACTGTTGTTGCATATGATTTTTAATGCAGGAATTCGGCACCCAGCCATGTATATATAATATATATGTATATACATATATATATATATATATATATATATATATTATATATTTATACATATATATATTTATATTTATACATATATATATATTATATATTTATATATTAATTACTTCACCCTATTTGGTGCATTCTGGGTAAACACGCTGGTTTAGTGCGTTAATAAACAAGCACCCCGCCTCTCCCATCACTCCTTCCCCTCTCCGCCTCTCACTCCTTCACCTTCACCTTCACCCTTCACCTTAACCCTCACTTCTCCCCTCCCCCTCTCTCCCCTCACTCCTGCCCCTTCCCCCATCTCCACTATCCCCCTCCCCTCCGCCCCCTGCCCCCACTCCTCTCTCTTCCCTATCTCTCCTCTCTTCCCTCTCACTCTCTTCGCCTTCCATCTCTCCCACTCACCTCCTGCCCCTCCCCCTCACTGTCCCCTTTTTCCCCCTGGCCTTCCGCCCCCCTCTCCTCGTCCCTCTTCTTCCTCCCCCCATTCCCCTTCTCCCCATCTCCTTCTCTCCCCACTCCCCATGCCCCATCTTCTCCCCTTTTTTTCCCTCTCTCCCCCTTTTCCCTTCGCTCCTCCCTCTCTTTCCTGTCCCCTTCCTCTCTTCCTGCCTTCCTCTCCTCTCTTCCTGTCCCCCTCTCTTCTTCTGTCCCTCTCTCCTCTTCTCCCCTTTCTCCCTTCTCCCCCCCGTCCCCATCTTCGTCCCCCTCTCTTCTCTCCCCATCCCCATCTTCTCCGCCTCTCCCCCTCTCTTCCTGTCCCCCTCTCCCCCTTTCTCCTCCCACGTCCAGCCAGCTCAGACCCTGGGAACCGTCCAGGCACGGCGCGCCCCCTATTGGCTGGCGCGCACATCAATAGCATTCCACGCCGCCTGCATAAATTAGGACCCTCAGCCAATGGCAGCACTCGGCCTCCTCAGTGACGTCACTCATGGAACGCGGCGGCCGTCTGCGCGTTGTAGAGTAGTAAAGGGGCGGGGTGACGCCTCGCCTCCCCGCCCCACTCCGCCCCGGAACCAGCGCCCACCACGTAATGCGCGAGTGGCGGCCGGGCGTGGGGCTATTTATAGCTCAGTCACCGGGGCGAGTGGAGGCGCGTCCGGACGTACTGAAGGATCCGGCGCAGAGGAGGAAGGTAATGCAACGCCCTCTGTGATGGTAGTCAAACTGCGCCGCCGTGAATGGCTAGTCATTTTTTCAGCCCCCCCACTTGCTATCCGGACCACACTCTGTCCACACCTCTCTCTATCTCCTCTCCGCCGGCCTTGCTCCTCCTTGATATGTCTGAAAAGAGTTCCAGGAGGGGGAGCCTGCCGGCATTTCACTTTGCACTGTTACTCTGTCCGTGTCTATGGCTCGCTGGTTGGTCACCATAGAGCAAATAGACACGTTCCTTTGACTCAACTCTCCTCATTTCTCTTTCCTATACTCTACCCTTTTTTTTCTCTCCCAGGCATACTCCTCCCCCTGACCAGGGGAGTTGTGTGCTTGGGTGGGGCCTTGTACCTTTACGTTTTCTCGCTTTGTTCTCGTTGCTGGAACCACCTCTGCACCCATCTTTACCCACTCTTCCTCGAAACCCTTGCTGGTGTCGACTGGATACAAGTGCCAACTACCACTCAACTACCGCTGGACCGAAGAGATTCGGGGCCGCCTCAACGCTTCACCGTTAGAATGTTGTAAAGATGTCCCCAGCTTCTACAACACTCCCTACTGAAGTTTAATCTTCAACCAAAGATTGGGCCGATTTATCGGAGCCTCTCTATAAATGTTGCAGTTCTGCAACCGGTAACCGTCGTAAGGTTACAAACCACCCCCAAAGTGTCATTTGACTGCACTGGGACAGTATTCACTTCTATGTTTCTTTGTTGCTGTTTTACGTCCTAGCAACATCTAAGGTCATGGTCATATTAGGACGGGTACCAACTTGTGACAGTGCACACTCATGGTGACTTTATAGTGCTGCCACACAGGGAAATCAGGCCGCTGGCACCATGTCCCAATATCCCACTCAGTCACTTTATCCTGACACTTTTTTTTTTTTTGGGGTCCATTAGTTGTTTAAGCAGGCGAAATTTCAGTCATAGACGACTGGTCTTCCTCATTCCACTGCTGGTCGATAGAAAGCCCGAGCCTACACTTTTTCCGACCCAAGGGATTTTTAACCTCCCACACCACATAGACATGGTATGAGAGCAACCGGCCTTTGATGATGCTGTAAGTTATACACAGCGGTGGAAATCCAAATTGGCAGAGCTGGGGGCATGGGGAATCGAACCACCAACCCTCAGATTAGGAGTCTGACCTAGAAAAAAAGTCAGACACTCTAACCACTCCGCCACAGAGAACGTCACTGAGCTAACAAGTCCTTGCTTTATCATATTAATGGCGAGCGCCAGGCTAGGAAGCGACAAGTATAAATTTTATAAGTCATTGGTTTGACTCGACTGGGAACCGAACTAGCGCGGAGTATGATGAAGGGGGAAGAACGGTTCGCGGTGCATGTGAAAATCTAAGATGGGGTGTGGCGATGCTCTCCCCTTCTGGATCCAGTGCGGCGATCGCCGACCTGGGCGCGTTCGGAAAAGCAAAGAGTTGATGGTGGAGGGGTTGTTTATGTTGTCATTGGTTGTACCACCCCAATGACTCGTCGTTTAATCGTTGTAAAGACATCCCCCAGCTTCTACAACCGTCCCACCAGAAGATTATTCTTCAACCAAAGATTGGGCCGATTTATTGGAGCCTATCTATAATGTTGCAGTTCTGCAACCGGTAACCGTCGTAAGGTTACAAACAACCCAGTATCTCTCATTGGTTGTTGGAGGTATGGATTGTTGTGATGTTGATGTTGATGTTGGTTGGTGTTCGTTGTTGTTGTTGTTGATGGTGGTTGTTTTGAATTCGGTTGTTAGTGATGTTTGTTTGCTTGTTTTACATCCTAGCAACATCTAAGGTCATATCAGGACGGCTACCGACTTGTGACAGTGTGCACTCATGGCGACGTTTTAGTGCTGCCCCACTGGTATACCAGGCCGCCAGCACCATGACCTGATATCCCACTCAGTCACATTATCCTGACACTGAACCAACCATTCCTTGCCCTATCCTAATAATGGCGAGCACCTGGCTAGGAAGCGACAAGTATACATTTTTAAAGTCATTGGTTTGACTCGACCAGGGTTCGAACCCACGATCCGACAGTTCACCAACACAGGAGACGGACGCTCTAACTCATTTGGCCATCCCGTCTGGTCCAATTTCAGGGTGAATATCACACTCCAGTTAGTAAATGTAAAAACAACCCAGAAACGTTATGGAACTTTTGGGTTTCAGAATTTCATTGTGGTACATGGTGCAAAGTGTGTATTCAACAGGTATTGTACACCTTATTCTATATACCTTTTGTGTAAATAACCCTGAAATGAAAAATGGCTGGAAGACCAGTGCTTCGGCACTGACAAAAGACTTATTCAGCAGAATAAACATATTTACCCCCAAAAAAACCACAAAAAAACGTAGCGCCTTCCCCAGACTCGTTGGCCGTTCTGATATGACCTTATATATTGCAAGGACCTAAAACTCCAACAACCAACCAAAACCAGACTGGTGACCTATATACCCTTCCTGGGTCAGTAACCAGGATGGCGCCTTTACGAACGTCCCCTTAACGACGTCATGAGTGCGTCGTAAGTTTAGTACCCGAACAGCCCGCCTCGAGGCGCCACCGGCAGGCAGCAGGCGGGCCTCGGGGGCGAGTCCGTTTTGATGCACCGGCGCATGCGGCGCGCACTGGAAGCAATAGAGACCGGCGTACGCCGAGTGGGGCGAATCGAACGCTGGGACCGTGGGCGTAGGGGTTACTTACTATACGCGTATCTCCTGTGCAACCTGCTCACAGGCGACATTAGCATATTGTAAATTTCCACTGCACATTGCACGACGCGAGAAATTAAATAAAGGCAGCGAGAAATGGCTGTTCACATGAACCGGAAGTAGGTCTACCGGGCGGAGCATGCGCGTGGACAAGGGTGCGGTTATTTGGGGAGGAGTTGGGTGTTATTTGTGTTGTGGTTGCTGTGGAATCTCAGGGTTTGGTGTGTTGTGTTAGGGTGCTTATGAATGTGTGAGTGTGAATGTGTGAGTGTGTGTGTGTGTGTGTGTGTGTGTGTGTGTGTGTGTGTGTGTGAATTGTGGGTGTCTGTGGGATTTATAGTGTTGGGTTGTGTGAGTGGTGGTGGTATTGGAATGTAAGCCTATGGGGATTTCTATTATATAATAGTGTGTAAGCCTATGGGAATATATATTATATATTAGCGTGTGAATGTGTGTGTGTGTGTCTGTGGGATTTATAGTGTTGGGTTGTGTGAGTGGTGGTGGTATTGGAATGTAAGCCTATGGGGATTTCTATTATATAATATTGTGTAAGCCTATGGGGATATATATATTATATATTAGTGTGTGAATGTGTATGTGTCTGGGATTTATAGTGTTGGGTTGTGTGATTGGTGGTGGTATTGGAATGTAAGCCTATGGGGATATATATTATATATTAGTGTGAGATTGGGTGTGTATTTCCTAGGCATCGTCGACAAATGTATTTTATGATAAACAAATAACCCCCCACCCTAACAAAAAGAACCCCATCTCATATTCAGGGAGAGAGTGAAGCCTGAGAGGGTGCAGGTAACAAAAATGGCGACAAGAAGGGGTTATGCACCCAGACTGAGCCCAGACGGGATGGCTGGATGAGTTGAGCGTCCGTCTTCGTTTTGGTAGATCGTGGGATTCGAACCTTGGTCGAGTCAAACCAATGACTTAAAAATTGATACTTCCTAGCCAGGCGCTCGGCATTATCAGGATAGGGTAAGAACTGGTTGGCTCAGTATCAGGATAATGTGACTGAGTGGGATATCAGGTCATGGTGCCGGTGACCTGGTCTTCCATTGGGGCAGCACTATAAAGTCGCCATGAATGCACAGTCACAAGTCTGTAGGTACCCGTCCTGATATGACCTTAGATGTTGCCAGGATGTAAAACTCCCAACAACCAATAAACCTGGTTGATGTCTGCTAGTGCGACATGGGACTGAATATACTTGACCTAATTTCCATTGAATCGACTTGACCTAATTTCCATTGAATCGGCTTGACCTAATTCCCATTGAATCGACTTGACCTAATTCCCATTGAACCCAATATCACTGCAATGGACTAACCAAACTTTTGAGGGAGTTAAAGTTGCAAATATTACCGAGTACATTGTCAGTGTTCATTTAAAGCTGCATAGTCCGATGAAGCATCAAATTTTCAAAACCAAAGCAATTATCTAGATTTGATTCTTCATATCTAGCTTAGATACTAATACACTTATTAAGCATTTATTGGCATATAGAAGGGAATACGGAGACAATTTAATAGAACCTGTTACTGCAGAAGCCTATGGTGTCAGAGTTTTTGCATGCTTGCCAAAACTAATTTGACATGTTTCCACTACAAATATCTAAAAAAAGTAGCCATTTAAAATAAAAGATACTTCAAACTAAAGGAAATGTACAATAGTCGATGATGCGAAAATCAATGTGCTTTAGGGGCGCCATTAAATAAAACAAGCTTTTTCTAACTAAAGGAAAGTAGATTATAACAATCAATTTAATATATTTATCTCAGAAAAATTACGGAAACCCAAAATCATCAGACTATGCAATTTTAATTTGTTTAAATCAAGTTATTCCAAAAACAAATTTAAAATAGGGAGGGGAAAAATGGGTTACCACGTCCCTGTCGCCGCCCCCTCACCCCCCCCCCCCCCACCCCCACCCCCGGCATACATACCTCTCTCCACCCACACAATGTTGGTGTTGCATGCCACTGGATCTACCACACTGACTGTCGACAATTGCCCTCTGTTGTCGTCAATTGTGGTCTGTTGGTTGGTTATTGGAATTTGATATCCTGGCAACATCCAAGGTCATATCAGGATAGGTACTGACTTGTGAAGGTGTGCACTCACTGGGAAATCAGGCCGCCAGCACAATAATCCAATATCCCTCCCACTCAGTCACATTATCCTGACGCTGAGCTAACCAGTCCTTGCCCTATCCTAATAATGCCAAGCGCCTAGCTAGAAAGTGACGAGTATCAATTTTAAAGTCATTGGTTACAGTCGACCAGGTTCAAACCTGTTTGAATCCCACGATCTCCCCAAACGGGACGCTCCACTCATTCGGCCATCCCGTCTGGTAATGTCTGTTGTCACCTTCTGTCAGCAAATGTCTTCTGTTGCTAAATATGTGTTGTCACTAAATGCCTATGATGTCACTAAATGTCATCTGATCTCACGAAATATCACCTGCTGTCACCAAATGTCGTCTGCTATCAGAAAATATGTCAGAAATGCTGTCTAGAGTTCGTAAATGTTGTCTGCTATTAGTAAATGCCGTCTGTTGTCAGAAAATATATCATAAAATGCTGTCTACAGTTAATAAATGTCATCTTCTGTTAGTAAATATCGTCTGCTGTCAGAAAATGTCATCTGCATTCACTAAATGTCTGTTTTCACCAAATGTCACCTGATATAATTAAATTTGGTCTCGTCACCACATGTCTAAAGCAAGGCAATTTTACTGAAGAGTTTCATTTTCACTGAAAGTCTGTGTCCCGACACAGATGGATTCTAAGCTAAATGTTGTAGGACAGACAGTGTGAACAGACAGCAGACTGCCCGTCCACACTGTCTGTTCACACTGTCTGTCAGTGACTGTCAGTGACTGTCAGTGACAGACAGTGTGCCCAGACAGCAGACTGTCTGTCAGTGACAGGTCAATCTCAGTGACATGAAACCGGAGCTGTTTATTAAAAAAATGATTTATAAAAAACAACGGGCGATATAATCCATTCTATTCACGCACACACACACACTCACACACACACTCACACACACACTTACACTCACACACACACTTACACTCACACACACACACACACACTCACACTCACACACACACTCACACACACACAATCTCTTTCTTTCTTTCTTCCTTTCTATAAATTTCGTTCTTTCTTTCCTCTTTCCTTTCTTTCTTTTTCTTTCGGTCTTTCTTTGCTTTTCTTTCTTTCTTTGTCTTTTTTCTCTCTTTCTGTTTGTCTTTCTTTATTCACCCCCTGTAGCACCCAGAGGACATTTAACGACTTTGTATGAGTCTTTCTTTCTTTCTGTCTGTCTCTCTTTCTTTCTTTCTTCACTTCTTTCTTCACTTCTTTCTTCACTTCTTTCTTTCTTTCTCTCTTTCTTTCTCTTTCTTTCTTTCTTTCTTTCTTTCTTTCTTTCTTTCTTTCCTTCTTTCTTCACCCCGTGTAGCCTCCAGCAGACATTTGAATACTGCTTGTGTGTGCGAGTTGGGAGGACTGGGACAGGGGCTTGTGTGTCACTGTTAACTATATTTATTCAGTGTAATGGGCCTTGTTTTAGATTTGTTTGTTTGTTTGTTTGTTTGAAGACAAAAGGTAAACATTGGCTATTGGGGGCCGTTTTGTTTTAGATTGAAACCCTGGTCTTCACAATAAGACATTCATGCAATAATAAATAACATTACTTTTGAAAAATTGAGATACGTGACATGGTTTGTAGTTATGCAGTTTATTATCAATATTATCAATATTATCAACATATCAATATTATCAATATTATCAATATTATCACCATTATCAATGTTATCAACATTATCAACATTATCAACATTATCAATATCAATATTATCAATATCAATATTATCAATATCAATATTATCAATATCAATATTATCAATATCAATATTATCAAATTATTAATATTATTAATATTAATAATATTATTATAAAATGGGTACTTAGTATAAATTCGATGGTACTCATCATTTAATTTGATTTGTTCGGCGTCAAGATAATATGACTGGGTGTGATTTCGGGTCATGCTCATAGCCTGGTCTCCAAGTGGTGCAGCACTATAAAGCTGCCATGAGTGCTCAGTCACAAGTCGGTATCGTATTGATATGGCCTTAGATGTTGCCAGGACGTAAAGCTCCAAAAACCAATCATTTGGGTCATGGTGCCAACAGCCTGACTCCCTGTGGGGCATCACTATAAATCCACCATGAGTGTGCACTGGCACATGTCGGTAGCCGTCCTGATATGACCTTAGATGTCGTCAGGTTGTAAAAGCCCAATAAACAAACAAACAAGTCAGTAGACGTCCTAATATTGCCTTAGATGTTGCCAGGATGTAAAACCCCAATAACCAAACGAACAAACAAGTCAGTAGCTATCCTGATATGACCTTAGATGTCGTCAGGGTGTAAAGCCCCAACAAACAAGCGAGCAAACAAGTCAGCAGCCGTACTGATATAGCCTTAGGTGTTTCCAGGGTGTAAAACTCCAACAAACAAACGGTGAATCCGGTTCAGTCACTGGAGGTGAGGGTCAACTTCCTTTCTGACCTGTGCCTGCTTTGTCTAAGGGGTTTGTGATTGTAGTTTGGACTCTGGGGAGGCTCCATGAAGTGAACTCGCAGTGTGTGTGTGTGAGTGTGTGTATGTGTGAGTGTGTGTGTGAGTGTGTTGGGCGTGTGAGTGTGTGTGTGTGAGTGTATGTGTGAGTGTGTGGTTGGTGTCAGTGTGTGAGTGTGGGTGTCTGTGTGTGAGTGTATGTGTGTTAGTGTGTGTATGGTTGTGAGTGTGTGCATGTGTGTGAGTGTGTGGGTGTGTGCATGTGTGTGTGTGAGTGTGTGTGTGTGAGTGGTGCATATGTGAGTGTGTGTGAGTGGGTGCATGTGTGTAGGTGCATGAGTGTGAGTGCATGTGTTTGAGTGTGTGTGCATGTGTTTGAGTGTGTGCATGTGAGTGTGTGTGTGAGTGTGAGTGTGTGTGAGAGTATGTGTGAATGTGTGAGTGTGGGTGAGTGTGTGAGAGTATGTGTGAATGTGTGTGAGTGATTGTGCGGTGTATGTGTGAGTGCGTGTGTGTGAGTGAGTGTGTGGGTGTGGGTGAGTGGCTGTTAGTGTGTGAGTGTGTGGGGGTGTATGTGTGAGTGCGTGTGGGTGTGGGTGTGAGGGGGAGCACATATGGATGATAAATCGAATTGGAATTTGTGTTTGGCTAGTTTTGTTATCTCAAAGTGGAGGAATATTACACAATTTCTCAGCAAAGTCACCACAGTAAATTCGTCACAATAAATTCGTCGCGGGTAATCAACCCAATAGTGTATCACAACAAAACCGTCAAAACGATGTTTTTTTCTCTCGTTTTTTTCTCTTCACACATTTTCACAAATTACTCACAAACTAATCACGGCAAATTCCTCATGACAAAATGAAAATAATCCTCAAGAAGATTTGTCACAACAAATCGCTCCAACAAATGCACTGCAACAAATATATTGCAATAAATTCGTCACAGCAAACTCGTCACAAATTCGCCATAGCAAATTTGCCATGACACCATCTTCACACACAAAAATCGTCCCAACAAATGCATCACATTTACACAAACTTCATTGGATAAATTCGTCAGCACAAAATTCGTCGCAACAAATCCATTGCAATGATTCGTCACCTGTTTAACTTCCGATTGTAAATGCGCAGAAAAGCGTCGCGAAATTTGGGTGACGTAGTGCATCGTGGCAGTTCTTACACGTGAACTTCCGGTTAGCTATTCTTGGCAGCTGGTCGCCAAGTATGACTTATACTTTAATCAGCTAGTTCCGGGTAAAGCCGATTTGTGTTAGTTTAAAAATGTTTATTGTGCAAAGATTGGCCACAGCATGGAACCTGTTGATTTGTTGTTTGTTTGTTTGTTGTTTTATGTCCTAGCAACATCTAAGGTCATATCAGGATGGGTACCGACTTGTGACTGTGCGCACTCATGTCGACTTTATAGTGCTGCCGCACTGGAAGACCATGACCTGGGGCCATATGCAGGAGTCAGTGTTAGCGGAGTTTGGTGTTAGAGCCTGTTACCGTTTAGCTATCATCGAAGTTGGGACCTGTGTCAAGTCGTATGCAGGAGCGCGTAACACTTTCATTATAGTTAAACGTGAAGTTATTTATAGATTTGGGAAATCCCTCTGCGTCTGTACCCATATATTAGGCTTAAATATATTAAATGCTATCATATTTAACAGAATTAGATACGCAATAAGTGAAATCTGATGAAATTAACCCTAAATTCGAAGCAATATTAACGCTGCTTCCTTAACGGTGGCGATATTAATATTTATATTTTCGAATCGACGAGCGTAAAGTAAACAAATCGCCGCAGCCGCATCGACGTCGCTTTCCATACTGGCGGCCGTTGCTTGCATTCGTTCGTCGATTCGAAAATATAAATATTAATATCACTGCCGTTGCGGCGGCAGCGTTAATATTGCTTCGGATTTCGGGTTAATTTAATAAAATTTCACTTAGTGCGTATGTAATTCTGTTAAATATGACAGCATTGAATAGATTTGGCCTTAACCGACTGCTGTAAACCTGCTATGTTCCAGGGGTAGGGTAACACCGGTTAAGCTTTTGGTGTTAGTCCTATCACCGCCTTGTGCATACCATTTTTCGCCGCTAACCGGGAAATTCCCGCCAAACACCGTTTTGCCACGCTAACACTGACTCCTGCATACGGCCCCTGATATCCCACTCACTCATATTATCCTGACACTGATCCAACCAGTCCTTGCCCTATCCTAATAATGCCGAGCACCAGGCTAGGAAGCGACAAGTATCAATTTTGAAGTCATTGGTTTGACTTGACCAGGGTTCGAACCCCGACTGATGATGTTGATGATGGTGGTTGTGTTGTATGGTAGTGATGATGGTGGTGGTGGTGGTACTTGTTGGTGGTGGTGATGGTGGTGGTTGTGTTGTATGATAGTGATGGTGGTGGTGGTTGTGTTGTATGATAGTGATGGTGGTGGTGGTGATATTGGTGTTGGATGTGATAGTGGGTGTGGTGATGGTGGTGGTGATAGTGGTGGTGACGGTGATAGTGATGGTGGTGGTGGTGGTGGTGGTGATACTGGTGGTGGAGGTGATAGTGGGGTTGGAGGTGATAGTGGTAGTGGTGGTGGTGATAGTGGTGGCGGTGGTGATAGTGGTGGTGGTGGTGGTGGTGGTACTGTAGTGGAGCTGGTGATGACTGGTTGGTTACTGGGAGCTGGGTTAACGCTAACACGTCCATCATCCATATGCTCGTGCCGGGGCCCGTGTGCAGTGGTTTGCAGATTTAACATCCACATTCCGGGCCCACATCTCCGAGTGGGCGGGGACACGACCACATCACAGCTGATCTCTCGCCATTTTTCTTCCCATTCCTGTTTTCATATATTTCACCCTTTTTGTGTCTACAAAGCTCTCCCTTTCTGAAACCATCACCATCGCCATTTTGCCCTCTGAGGGCGACCTGGAGCCCTCGGTCGCCTTCCCCTTCGTGTAGAGATTAGTTGTACACTTGGCAGACGACATTTGGCATACTCATAATGGGGCGCGTGCGCAGTGAAAGAGAGAGTGAAAGAAAGAAAGAGGCGGCGACTCGGGGCTGGCGGGCGGCGGCCATCTTGGTTGGCGATCTGGGTCAGCACGTGACCCTCACAGTGAGCTGGGTGCGGTGTGTGTGTGGTTGCTTCTTGGGGGGGGGGGCGTTAGGTCCTGGCAACATCTAAGGTCATATCAGGATGGGTGCTGACTTTTTTGTGTCTTGGCAACATCTAAGGTCATATCAGGATGGGTACCAACATTTTTACATCTTGGCAACATCTAACATCATATCAGGATGGGTACCGACTTGTGACAGTGCACACTCATGGTGACTTCATAGTGCTGCCCCACTGGGAGACCAGACCACCAGCACCATGACCCGATATCCCACAGTCACGTTATCCTGACACTGAGCCAACAAGTCCTTGCTATATCCTATTAATGGCGAGCGCCTGGCTAGGAGGCGACAAGTATCAATTTTGTAAGTCATTGCTTTGACTCGACCAGGGTTCGAATCCCACGATCTACCAAAACGGGAGACGGACGCACAACTCATTCGGCCAACCCGTCTGGTCGCTGGGTGCGATGTGTGTGTGTGTGTGTATATATATATAATATATGTATATGTATAACTATATCTATATATGTATACATTTGAATGCGTGTGTATATATATAATATATGTATATGTATATCTATATCTATATATGTATACATGTGAATGTGTGTGTGTGTGTGTGTGTGTGTGTGTGCAGCTTCTTAGTCACTGAGTGCGCAAAGAGCAGTGTGCAGCTGTGTACGGAGCAGGGGGGGGGGGGGGGGGGAGGCCGCCTACTCAGTTTTCGGGTGGGTGCGCGCGCACATTGTTGTGTTTACGTTGTGCGCACGCTGACAGCGCGTAAGGTGCGCAGAAGCGTGCGTGGGTGTGTTGGGTGGGGGGTGGGGGGGTTCGATGCTTAAGCAGTGGGGGGGGGGGGGTAGTGTGTGGCCGTGGCCGTGGGGAGGGCGGTGATGGGGGGGTGTAGTGTGTGGGCGTGGGGGTGGTGTGTGTGGGGAGGGGGGGGGGGAGTAGTAGCGTGTGTGTGACGTCATGAATGATCGCTGATGCCACGGCGGTGTAGCGTAGAGTTTGTGGTTAGTCATCTACATGGTAGAGGTCAGTCACCGCAGCGCCATGTCTGCAGTGTGTGTGTGTGTGTGTGTGTTAGTTTGTTGGGGTTTTACGTCTTAGCAACATCTATGGTCAATGTGACTGAGTGGGATATCAAGTCATGGTGCTGGCAGCCTGATCTCCCAGTGGGGCAGCACTATAAAGTCACCATGAGTGCACACTGTCACAAGTCGGTATCTGTCCGGAGATATGACGGTCTGGTTGGGGTTGTGGGTTTGATTCCCAACCGATTCTACATTGGCTTTCAAAATTGTACATGTTGCCGGTAACATGCATAATTCAAAACGCTGACTACGGGCTCCTTAGTGATGCATACCATAGATACCATGTCGTGTAGCATTCCGTAACCTTGGTCGAAGGCTCCTGTAAAAATGTATTAAGACCCAAAAAGTGATTCTTTGTGTCTGGTTTTGAATTGATACTCATCGTTACCTTGCCTGACGTTCAGATTTACCGATTGATTGATTGGTGGTTGCTTTACGCCGTGTCGGCAGCACAGGCGATATTCACGGCGAGAAATGTTTATTTTGTTATTCAACCATTGCTTTTACATCAAATGTAAAAGCATATAATCAATTATGTGTCAAAAGACACCCCTGTGAGTTTACTAGGACATGATTTTTTTTGTGTGTGATGATCAATTTATTTACCCTGCCATATTAGATAAGTAGGTTGACACTTGTTTTCACCGCTGAACAGCATGAGTCCATTTTGATTAAAACTCTTTTGAATTTTGTTTTAGTAATATGATTGATAGGATAGTATCAAGATAATGCGACTGAGTGGGATATCGGGCCATTGGTGCTGGTGGTATGGGTGTATCCCAGAGGTATATCACTATATCCTAATATGACCTTAGATGTACAATGACCATGTGGAAATAAATCAATCTTAATTTTAATCTTAATAATGTTGCCAGGATGTAAACCTCCAACAACCGACCACTATAAAAATCAAACGAGTACGCACTGTCACAGTTTGGCTCCCGTATCTGATATGATATGACCTTATGTGTTGCTAGGAGGGAAAGCCTCAACAAACCAACTTATCGGCCTCAACGCCCACGGTTTGACGAGGGAGGTCAATGCTGTTGGAGTGTGTGTGCGTGTGTGTGTTGTGCATGTGTATGGTGTGTGTATGTATGTGTGGTGCGAGTGTGTGGTGTGTATGCATGTGTGGTGTGTGTGGCATGTGTGTGGTGTGTGTATGTATGTGTGGTGTGTATGTGGTGTGTATGCATGTGTGGTATGTGGTTTGTCTGTTTGTTTGTTGTTTTACATCCTCGCAACATCTGAGGTCATATCAGGATGGGTAGCGACTTGTGACAGTGCGCACTCATGGCGATTTTATAGTGCTGCCCCACTGGGGGACCAGGCCACCAGCACCATGACCTGATATCCCATTCAGTCACATCATCCTGACACTGAGCCAACCAGTCCTTGCCCTATCCTAATAATGCCAAGCGCCAGGCTGGGAAGGGAGAAGTATTGATGTTTAAAGGGACCAGCTATAGCTCGCTGGGACGCTGCCTGTACTCCGACAAATGCTCTCCAAGCACAACCTTGTTTAGTTTTTATGTTTAAATGAACCAAGTAAGTGTGGGGAGAGTAGGGGACCAGGGCCATGCTAGTCTGAACTGCAAAGGCAGTTTGTTGTTTCCAAAATGGCAATGGAAAAGCTGCGCTGTGATTGGCTGAAATTGTGCCGGCAACAGGCTCACACAGTAACAAGTGTTGTTGGTTCCCAGTATTGGCGGCAATATATTAGCCCCAAATCTATTCAAAGCTCTCATATTTAACAGAATTACATGCTCAAAAAGTCAAATTTGGTCAAATTAACCATAAACTCGAAGCAATATTAACACCGCCGCCGCCGAAATTTGGTTAAATTAAACCAAAAATCGACGTCATATTAATGCCGCTCGCTGGCAACAGGCTCAGCAGATCCCCCTGAGCCTGTTGTCGCCGAGCACCACTATTTCCCAATATCTAATATACAAATCGCCTCCGCCGCCGTCACATTAGGCCACCATGTGGCACAAATCTGAACTATTTCTGAGTTCGTTTGTTTTCCACGTGGCGGATAGCTGGCGACTTTAAGTCATTGGTTTGACTGGTGTATGTGTGGTGTGAGAGAGTGTGGTGTGTGTCTGTGGTGTGTGTGGCATGTGTGTGTGGTGTGTATGCATGTGTGGTGTGAGTGTCGTATGTCTGTGTATGTGCTGTATGGTGTGCATGTGTGGTGTGTAGTCTGTATATGTGTGGTGTGCGTCCAAACGGTAACCCGTGAGCGTGTGCTTGTCCCAGAAGTAGGCCATTTGTAAGAGTAGCGTCTTCGTGACCCATTTTCCAGATGCAGGGCATGAATACGCACGACTTCATATCCTAAGTAGGGTGCTGTTCGCACGACGGCGCCGTGCTCCGCCCTTGTCTGTGTTGGTTTATTTATCCCACACGAATACTGGTGGAATGTAACGAATTACATTTACTTCGTCACAATACTTAAATAGATTATTGTGAAATGTACATATAGTGAAGTACTTGTTAGGGGAATTTGGTATACATTTTAATCTCTCCCTCTCCCTCTCCCTCTCCCTCTCCCTCTCCCTCTCCCCCTCCCTCTCCCCCTCCCTCTCCCCCTCCCTCACCCTCTCCCTCTCCACTCTCCTCACCCACACCCCTCCCTCTCCCCCTCCACCTCCCCCCATCCCCCCTCTCCCCCTCCCACCTCCCCCCCTCTCCCCCTCCCCACTCCTCTCCCCCTCTCCCCCCCCCTCTCCCCCCCTCTCCCCTCTCCCCCCTCCCTCTCCCCCTCCCCTCCCTCTCCCCTCCCCTCTCCACCCTCCCTCTCCCCCTCCCCTCCCCCCTCCCTCTCCCTCCCCATCTCCCCCCTCCATCTCCCTCTCAATCTCCGTCTCTCTTTCCCTCTCACCCACCCCGCTCCCTCCCTGCCTCTCTCCACCTCCCCTTCTCCCCTCTCTCCCCTCACCCTTCTCCCTCTCCTCCCTCTTCCACCCTATCCTCCCTCTCTTATCCCTCTCCCCTCTCCTCGCTTCCCCCCTCATCACCCACTCTCTACCTCTCTCCCCTCCCCTCTCCCCTCTCCCCCTATCTTACTCCTCTCCCCCCCCTCTCTCCAAAAAAATATACACTCTCTCAACATATAAATCTAACACTCCCCGCTCTCACTACCCCCTCTCCCTCATCCCTCTCAGTCCCCCTCCCTCTCCCCCTCCCCACTCCCCCCCTCCCTCTCCTCTCCCCCTACCCTCCACCTCCACCTCTCCCTCTTTTCTTCGCTCTCTCTACCCCCTTCTCTCTCCTTCTCCAACTGCAGTAACTCCAAATGCAGAACGTTCATGGGATCCACTTGACATGGTTTTGTTATACTATATATAACAAGACCATGTCAAGTAGACATATCTTATAGTAGATACTATTACTAAACAAACTATGCACTGTGGACCTGAGTTAGAAACTACAGTAAAACCTCTCTAACCGACCACCTCCCCAGATCTACCACTCCCCTAGATCGATCGCTTTATTTGGGTCCCAAACGACCGTCCATACAATACCATTGTAACAATAATAAAAGAAACGCCCTAAACCGACCACCTGCCTAAATGGACCATTTAAAGTATGTCCCATGGTTGGTCGATTTAGAGAGGTTTTACTCTACCACTAAAGTTGCTAGCTCCATGAAATGCTCCCCCCCCTATTCCACACACACACCCACTCACACTCACTGACTCACTCTCACACACTCACTCTCACACTCACTCACTCACACACTCACTCACTCACACACTCACTCTCACACTCACTCACACACTGACACTCACACACACGCACTCACACACACTCACACTCTCACACTCACTCACACACTCACACTCACTCACTCACTCTCACACACTCACTCTCACACACTCACTGACTCACCCAAACTCACTGACTCACTTACACACCCCCTCACTCACACACTCACACTCACACACTCACACTCTCTCACTCACTCACTCACTCACTCACACTCACTCACTCCCTCCAACTCACTCACACACTCACTCACACACTCTCACTCACTCACTCGCTCACTCACTCACACACACATACATATATTCGCACACACATATATACACACATATATTATATACACACCCACGCGTGCATGCGCATATATAACCAGAAATATTAGCAGTCTGGATGGATGACCTTCCTATCTTTTAACAACACACCATCGTCGTCAGAAGATAACTTTACATTATGTTTCTCAATATTATTATGTAACAATTAACATCCTAATCTTATTCGGTGACTGACTCATCTTTTATCCCTCGAACATTTCAAACATTTTTAACACTTATTGAACTCAAATTCACATCATGTAACGGGCCAACATCGGGATACATAAGTAACTCCTGATTTCTCACGAGGACTGTTACTTCAAACTCCCCCTCGCTTTCTCCCTCCTCCCTCTCCCCTCACCCTCCTCCCTCACCCTCCTCCCTCTCCGCTCACCCTCTCCCCTCACCCTCCCCCCTCTCCCCTCAGCCTCCCTTCTCCCCTCCCTCTCCCCTCACCCTCCACCCCCCTCCTCTCCCCTGTCATGTCCAGCCCTCCCTTCCTCCCCTCCCCCCTCCTTCCGCCCCCTCCCCTATACAAGTAGGCGTGGCTAGGTTGGTAGCCTAGATGGTTACCACGCTCGCCCCGGAATGGCCGAAATGTGGGTTCGAATCCAGATTCACGCATAATGTTCCTTTAAAAAAATAGAAAGATGACAAATGACTGGAAGGGTTGGCCGTGCCCGCTCCTCCTAGATCGGGGGGCCGGGCCCCCCCAAACAACAAAAGCCCAACATAACAAATAACGAAATAATAAAATTAGAGTATTAATAACTGAGCAATGCAATTATGTCAATGCCCCCCCCCCCCCCCCCCCCCCCCATGTGCGGCTGTAAATAATGGCACTCACACCCCTGTATGCTGATTGGTTTTACTGCACATTGCACCATCACAACCACACAATAGACGAGATCACCGTTCCCACTGCGCATTCTCTGAAAAAGGCGTTGGCAGCAAAGCAAATGCGTACGGCCATTGAGTTTGCTGATACACGTGGGGCAATCTTTAATGTTGATTGATATACATACATACAGACATACATACATACGTACGTACGTACGTACGTACATATGCATATATATGCATACATATATATGCATACATACATACATATGCATACATACATACATATGCATACATACCCTGATTATGGATTATATACAACCTTCGTGGTGTTGGTTACAAATGGAGAATTCGTGGACTAGTTCTGGGATGAGGAAAGGGAGAGGTGATAATTTATTTAGTATCTTCTCCTATTACGACATTAGTTCTCCGTCAGGCCGACAGGTGGCAGCATGGTCCGGTCGGTCCGCTGCTCCCTACACTGGTTCCGCCGCCGCCATTGCCGCAGGTTTCAGTGTGCGCGTGTTGAGTAGCGCAGAAGATCTGCCAAAAGCAGACGGTTTTCAGACTGGTGGGTGTGTTCGGTTCGTTATGGTTGGTTAGGCCGTGGCACGCCGGTTCTACGTTAATAGGAGCCGGCGCAGCGTGTTTAAACGAACTCTGCAATGCTGAGTGTGCCGCCACCTAGCGGATTGTTTAGGTCTGGTCACTAAGATTTATTTACAAAGTTATCCCCGTTGCGAATATAGAGGGAGTGTAATGACGTCACAAGACAACTTTCGGTGGCCATATTGGATTACATACAGAAGACTTGCAACTGCCTACTACTAGGTACTCCAAAGTGATTTTTTTTTCAACACGTCAGTATTACAAGTTATATATCTGTACAGATCTTTTAAATGTGATCTCAATGATATAAAAATCATTTAGAACGATTGAATAGCTGCAAAGTTATGAGTGTTTAAAGATTGATTTTTTTACCCCGATTTCTGCACATTTCCAAATTAGCCAAATCTAGGTTTTTAGGGTCCCACCTGGAAGCTATTTTGCATATGATCTATCCAAACTTAAAGAGTCTCATTCTCTTTAGTACAAATAAGAAGCTCAATTTTTTACAGATGATCACTGTTAGTATTCTTTCTGAAATTTCATGTCAAACTTGCTAAATTCCTTAATTTCCAGCAACCACCAATAATAAATTCAGTAAAATTAAGAAAAATAGCATAACTCCCGTTCTAATTGTCCTATCACTACAATCTTTATACCAAAATAACCAGAATTACAAGCCCTACATGATGACATACTTTGCTATGTGATCAGAGAAAGCAAGACAAAATTCCCTTTTAGGCTTCGCGAGATGACAATAGCCACATTCTTGCAGCAGTCACTTCTCAGACCAACCTTGGTGAGCATGATATAAATCTCAACCAAATATTGTTCTGGTTACGTAATGGAAGACTTGAGCTTTCTGATGATATAATTTTCAGAACGATCCTGATCAATTTTCAAGGAGGATTGATGTCTTAATATTTTCACTCCTTCAGTTCAATCAAATTTCCCACTTAAAAACAGTCACGCTTGATATGCTAATGTAGCCTAGTTTCTTCTCTGTCTTTCATTGGTGGTTATTTTTAGCTCAGGTAAATGTGCTCACCAAGGCATCAATTTTAGGGAAGGGAGTAGCTCAGACTGGATGAAAACAAACTCGGCGAGAATGCACAGAGCTGCCGATGGTACCCCCTAACAAGTGTCCATTGACTATAATTTATTTCATAATGATAATTAAAAATCAAATACCCTAAAAGACAAAATAACAAGCTTTAATTTCATATAATCTTTATTTCAAACGAAGCAGAATTGGTGGAGATGGAAGTATTTTAAAAATGGTTAAAATATGTCAGATTTCGCGCTGCGGACACGGTATACACCCGCTTTGGAGTACCTACTACTACTCCGTGTTCACTCACAACATTCCAGTCCATTTTGTTTAACTACAACACATAATTATGTTTATATGGATTTCAGCAATCATGTTTGTGTGCAATTGTGGTTTTATCTTACCATATTATATTATTAATGTAATAAGTAGCGATATCCTAATAATGCCGAGCGACACGTGTCAATGTTCAAGTCATTGGTTTGACTCGACCAGGGTTCGAACCTGTGCGTTCGAATCCCAGGATCTACCAAAACGGGAGACGGACGCTCTAGCCATACCTTCTGGTCCCAAAATAATATGATTTATTTGCGTTAGTGTTGTGTCCGTTGTGCTACCCATTGATATATTTAACAAGGCTTACAATTGAAACATAGCATTCAGATTACAGGAAGGATATATTGATATTAAGCGGTGAATTGGTTGAGTTCGGTCTGATAACGATATCCATCCACAATAGTCCTGCACTCTGAGCGGCAGAAACACCAGTTAAATATTGTGTTTTTGTTACCTTACATCATTTGTAACGCGTCGCTCAGATTCTGTTTTTGTTACACCAATTAAAGACCAAGTACAGTGTTGCCATAGATCGACCCCAAAATCCCACGAATTTCTGTACTTAAAAAAATGAGGGAGCTGGTTGGTTGAGGGAGTTTTTTTTTATCGTTACAATGGTATTGTATGTGCGATCGTTTGGGACCCAAATAAAGCGATCGATATAGGGGAGTGGTTGATCTGTGGAGGTGGTCGGTTAGAGAGGTTTTGCTGTATACTAAACTATCAGCCTATAACCCCTTTGAAATACCCTTGCCCATTTTAAAGCCATTAAAAAATAAATCGGGGGTGGGGAGGTAAAAAAATGTCAGGGAGTGGGCATCCCCCCCCCCCTAGAAAGCTTGTGGCTGCCGCCACTCGGGTTCCATGCCCGCAACGCAAAACCTCAAGGATTCTCAGTACCTCCAGGTTGGCAACAACACTGCGGGAGCAACTAATACCCCAGTCACGCGAGGCCTGCATTCGTTTACGATCGATTCACGACGTCAAAACATCCTCATTGCGCCCTCCTTAAGTGCTGGCGCCGCGAGGACGCCAACCTCCCGGCGTCCATTTTGGAAATTTTGGATGCAAGGAGGTGGCAGCTACTGCACCTGCAACCTCCTTGCGTCCTGTTCCGGTGGCCCCATTCAAAACTGGTTGGCGACCTTGCACCAACCTCTTGGTTGGCGAGTTGCCGGCGACCTGGCACCGACCTGGCGGCACCAACACATGCGATGCCGCACTCACCATGTGGTCAGCACCCTGGACTCGGCACCGCCCTTTCCCCGACCCGGCGCTGACCCAGCACCACCCTGGCACTGAGCTAGCGCCGCCCTGGCACCGCCCTGGTACCGACTTGGCGCCGCCCTGTCGCCAACCACGTATTTGAATCAATGTATCGAGTGGGACGCTGGGAGGTTGGCGTCCTTTTGAGCATAAGGAGGTTGGCGGCGAACGCTGGCTCTCGTGTGACTGGGGTATAACTAAGTGGCTTGTGATAAACTTGATTATGATGCTTCCTTTTTGGCGTTCTGTCACTTGTTTCTGTCACTTGTTACTTGTTACTTGTTACTAGTTAGCGTTGCTTCTGTTGTGTAGCGCATTGAGTTTAAACTTCTACTCTTTTTCCTTTTTTGTTTGGTGTTGTTGCAGTTGTGGCCAGTGTTGACGCGCGACCAATCCCTGTGTTTCCATGGCACTCACTCGTCCCTTTCCTCACCAATGCTACGCCAACAACAGCAGCAGAAGCCGGAGATGAACCCCAGCAGGAGCAGCCTCAAGCCTCCCGGGGGCTCCCACCGGCCGGGCAGTCCCAGCAGCCGGGGCCTAGAGGAGGTGGGACCGGGACCGGGGGCGGAGGGACCGTGCAAGGGCAGGGGCAGGGGCAGGGTTCGGCGCCGACAGATCAACAACAAGGTCGGCAAGGACAGCATGCCGAGACCCAGCCACCCCCAAGGGGCATCAACATCGAGACCCAGGGATTAGGTCAGTAAATGCTCGTAGCAGCTATCTTCTCCTGCTCCTTCTCGTCCTCCTCCTCCTGCTCCTCCCCCCCTTTCCTCCTCCTCCTCCTCCTCCATCTCCCTCTCCTTCTTCTCCTTCTTCTCCTTCTCCTTCTTCTTCTCCTTCTTCTTCTCCTGACCAGACGGGAATGCTGAATGAGTTAGAGCGTCCGTCTCCCGTGTTGGTAGATCATGGGATCGTGGGCTCGAACCCTGGTCGTGTCAAACCATGACTTAAAAATTGATACTTGTTGCTTCCTAGCCTGGCGCTCGGCATTATTAGGATAGGGCAAGGATTGGCTGGCTCAGTGTCAGGATAATGTGACTGAGTGGGATATTAGGTCATGGTGCTGGCGGCCTGGTCTCCGAGTGGGGCAGCACTATAAAGTCGCCATGAGTGCACACTGTCACAAGTCGGTACCCATCCTGATATAACCTTAAATGTTGCTAGGACGTAAAACAATAACAAACAAACAAATTCTCCTTCTCCTTCTCCTCAACCACCTCCTTCTCCCTCCTCCTCCTTCCTTCTCCCTCCTCCTCCTCCTTCTCCTACTCCTCCATCTCCCTCTCCTTCTCCTCTTCCGTCTCCTTCTCTTCCTTCTCCTTCTCCTTCTTCTCCTCCTTCTCCTTCTCCTCCTCCTCCTTCTCTATTCACCCCCCCACACACACCCCAGACACACACACAATTTATACTGTCTGAATAAATCCCCAAATGTGACATCAGAGCCTTGTTTTTAAATAAACAAATCTTGACCAGCCCAACTTTCCTTACTGTATAATTAATTCTAATTTATTACATAATTATTTTAATTCCACTCTTCCCCTGCTAGATGTTGGGAAGATTGAAGAAGACGATGATGATGTGTTTGTGAGCAGTGACATCATCACAGCGCCGCCTGTGACGTCACCAACAAAACGCCGAACGCAGTCTCTGAGCGCACTTACTCTGGATGAACCATGCAGCCCTCGTAAAGTGAGTAAAGTAGCATCTTTCGAAGTTACCGCTTGTCTATTGTTATGAACAAAATACCGAAAGCAGTCTTTGCGCCACTTACTCTGGACTAATAATGCAGCCCTCGTAAGATGAGTAAAGTGAGATCTTTCAAAGTTATCATTTATCATTCATTGTCACTGGTCTCTGAGTGTGCTCAAGGATCCTATAATACTAAAACGGCTCACTCAGCCTGTACTGTGTAATCAAAATGATCAAACCCACCACTTGGTGCACTGGCTGTTCTCTTGGTTAATCAGGTGCTATATTATATGTATGAATGTATATATGAATGTGAAAGATGTGTGATGATGGCGATCCTGATGATGATGCTGATGATGATGTGTATTTGTTCATAGCAATTTCATATTGATGTGTATTCATACTTACCTATCTCATGTATAATATAATTGTATGTGTTTACATGTGAAACGCCAACCAGTAGCCGGGCTGATCAAACCCACCACAAGGTGGCACTGCGAAATTTACATTACCATTGGAGAGATAGGGAGTGAGCCATCTTAGTATTATACGGTCTTTGGTGCACTTAATGAACCATGCGTGTCACCCTCATAAGGAGAGTGAGAACATACTGAACAAAGTGCGCTTCCACAAAGGTTTGTGCGGTAGCACCTTTTATCGTCACTGTTTGTCATTCAACTACTATGTTGTTCAAACGCCGCAGCACTATCAGCGTATACTAATATGTTGTTCAAACGCCGCAGCACTATCAGCGTATACTAGTATGTTGTTCAAACACCGCAGCACTATCAGCATATGCTCATTTTTTTTTCCCTTGAAGATTTATACCGCCTATCATGGATAAGTTTGAATAGGCTTGTTTTCACCATTAGACAGTTTGTCGATAGAAAGCCCAAGCCTACACTTTTACTGACCCAAGGGATTTTTAACCTCCTATACCACATAGACATGGTATGAGATGAACTGGCTTTGATGACGCTGTAAGTTATACACAGCGGTGGAAATCTAAATTGGCAGAGGTGGGGGCACAGGGAATCAAACCACTGACCTTCAGATTAGGAGTCCGACCTAGAAAAAAGTCAGACACTTTAACCACTCCGCCACAGAGAACACCATCATATGTTGTTTAAAAGCCCCAGCAGTAGCAGTGTGTACCAATAATATGTACAATACCTGACTTCCGGGAATTTTCTGCGATTCTCTGAGAGTGCTTGGAGAATATCCGCGTTTTCACGGAAATTCGCCGTCAGTTTACAGATAACCTCACCGTTGGCATAGATTTCCGCTTTTTTTCTCCCTCGTAGACCACTTTCATCCCTGATCCAGTTTATTTATATAATATATCTTCTCACTTAAGATTTCTTTAATACCGATAGTGAGCTTTGATCAACTTTGTACATCTTACGCTATTTATTTACAGACAAAGGAGAAGGATCATATTCGACGACCGATGAACGCGTTCATGATTTTCTCCAAGCGACACCGTGCACTGGTTCACCAGCGACATCCGAACCAAGACAACCGAACTGTGTCGAAGATACTTGGCGAGTGGTGGTATGCGCTTGGACCACGCGAGAAGCAGAAGTACCACGACCTTGCCTTTCAAGTAAGGAATTCCTTCATTGATCTGGTTGCAGTTAGGCCCCAAAAAAGTGATTCTCCCCGCCCGTGCCTGAAAAATCGCCCGCCCCTGATTTGTTAAATTAAAAAAAAAAAAAAAAAAAGTTAAAAATGCATCGGGCTGCAGCAATTCAATTTTCGTAAGCACACACTCTATGCAACATAGTTAGTTACGTATTACGTATTATATCTACGTGGCTGACTTAGCATAATTCAGGGTATTTTATCTGTCCCATTTTTCCCGGATATGGTCCAAATTTGCGACCATTCCCACTTCTCTTGTTACTTTAGAAGTCGCAAAAATTCATAACATATATATATATTTTTTTGTCAGGCCATTCTAATCTGTGTTAACAATTATGCTGGTACTAGTAATAGTAGGTATCCCAATACAGGGACCGTATGCATGAGGCGGTGTTTGCTTACACTCAGTGTGTTTGCAGTAACACCGCTCCTTGCGTACTGAGTTTTCGCTGCTAACCTAGAAATCCTCGCCAAAACCAGTTTTGGCTTGCTAACACCGCGTCATGCATACGGCCCCAGGTCACCCGAGGCACTGGAATTGGGTCGGTGCATCAAAAGAAAGGGTGTTTTCAAACTACTCCAATATGCACAATTGTTGTTATATTAAATAAAGAAATATACCAATTTGAAGCTTAAAATGTGTTCATTCTGCACTAATCTAATTAGTGTATATTAATGTAATGTATGTGCTACTGAGCATTGAAAAAGTTAGTTTGTTGCAGTGAATCGCGATTCACGCTCCCATGTTTTGAGTGCCATTCTCAGGTTTGAAAACACCTCTACAGTTTTCAGATGGCGCTCTCTGGTGGTTATAAGCATGAACTATCTGATACCAGGAGATGATAGTAGACATTCTAAGCTTTAGTTTTGTATAAAACTTGATGGGTGTTATACTGAAAGTCCTAATCATTATTTTGATTCAAAATTACCAAAAGTTGAAATTATCACCAATAAATATCTTTTAAAAATATCCAAATAATTTTTATACCACTGTCAAGATCATTTTGAGAACTTTAAAGTGATATAATTTTCAAATATTATCCTACTATTACTAATAGTAGGATAATAATATTGATTTTAATAGTAATTGTAGCAGGAACGATATTAATGTACGAGATTGCAGTATAGTAGGAGCAGTAGTGGCTTGATTTCCCAGTGTGACAGCACTATAAAGTCGCCATGAGTGCGCACTGTCACAAGTCGGTACCCATCCTGATATGACAGTAGATGTTGCCTGGACGTAAAATTCCAACAACCAACCAACCATATTCCTTTATTAAAGTTGCGTCTACCTTACCTTAGTTTGAAGTAACTTTTATTTTAGATGGCTAACTTTTGAGATATTTGAAGTGCAAACATTAATTTTGGCAAGCACGCCAAAACTCAGACACCATAGGCTTCTGCAGAAACAGGTTCTACTAAATTCACTCAATATTCACTTCTAAGTTCTATATGATGACAAATGTTTGATAAGTGCACCAGTATCTAAATCAAATATCTAGAATCAAATCTAGATAATTATTTAGGTTTTGAAAATTTGATCTTTTCATCGGTCCATGTTGCTTTAATAAGGAAAATAATATTGAAAACAAAAGCGGTTCTTCTCCAACTCTAGAAAGAATGTTGTTTTTACCCGCCCTCCCTCCAGGTGAAGGAAGCGCACTTCAAGGCGCATCCTGACTGGAAGTGGTGCTCCAAAGACCGAAAGAAGTCTGCGTCATCCGGAACAAAGAAATCTGAATCACTCGATGATGCGCATTCAGAGCTGCAGCCCAACGCGGGGTCGCGTAAGTGATATTTATTACTTTGCGAGGTCCAAGTGGCAAACCAGTAATACACATGGTCCCTACAGGGCCTGGAAAGTCTTGAAAAGTCCCATTTCAAGGCTTGAAAAGCTTTGAATTGAACCTTTTTGGGGGTAATTAGTCTTGAAAAGCCTTGAATTCCATTAAACGGTCCCCAGTGATCTAAATTAGTCTGAAATCGCCATTCGGCATAAGATAACCCGACATACCTACACACAATAAAACCTGAATTCCTATCAAAAACAGCCTTGAAAAAGCATTGAAATAAGGAAGCCAGTTTTCAAGGTTGTCAGTGTTTTCAGTGTTTTCAGTGTTTTCAGGGTTTTCAGGGTTTTCAGGGTTTTCAGGGTTTTCAGGGTTTTCAGGGGTTTCAGGGTTTTCAGATTTTTCAGGGTTGTCAGGGTTGTCAGGGTCTTGTGTGGAAAATTGAAGGGGTTTGAAAATTCCGTAGTTGCTTCATGAAAGTAATTTTTGTGACATATTTTGGTGCTGTTCAGCAATCGAGAGAATGTTTTCCTCTTATCAGGCATGTGATTTCTCCGGTTTTAACCGGAATTCCGTTTTTTTTTCTGGTCGCCGAAACCGGAATTCCATTTAAAAAAAAAAAGCCGATGCACCTGTGAAATACACTATTTGCATTCCTCTCGCAACTCAATGGGATGCTGTGTGTCCCCACGATAACCTAAACAAATTTTCAGGTTTTTCTCCTGCACCCAATCACATGCCTGTCTTATTCTCATGTTCATATACCGGGCGTAGTGGCCGAATTGATAGAGCGCAGGCCTCCTGTGAGGGAGATCGGGAGTTCAATTCTCGATTGAGTGAAATCAATGACTTATAAAATTGATACTTGGCGCTTCCTAACTTGGTGCTCGGCATTAATCAGAGATGAAAGAGTTCCGCGATTCCACGGATTTCCGGGATTTTTCAATCCCGCAGCACCATCCGTCAGGCACCGCAGCACTATCAGTGTATACTACTAATAAATGCTCCAAACACTGCATCACTATCATCGTATACTACTAATACGTGCTTTAAACGCCGCAGCACTATCAGCATATACCAATATATATGAAACCTGACTTCCTAAAATTTTCCGCGATTCCCTGACAGTGCCTATGGGAGAATATCCACATTTCCGCTTTTTTTCCTGGAGTCCACTTTCATCCCTGATTAATAGGACAGGGCAAGGACTGGCTAGCTCAGTGTCGGGATAATGTGACTGAGTGGGATATCGGGTCATGGTGCTGGGGGCCTGATTTCCCAGTGGGGAAGCACTATAAAGACATCATAAGTGTGCACTTTCAGTAGTCGGTACCCATCCTGATATGACCTTAGATGTTGGCCTGACATAAAAAAACAACAACTTAATTTTGTTAGAAGCGGGTAAAGGGCTTTCAATAAAGATTTTACACTGATAAATAAAATCTGTGACTGGTTTCACTAGCGTATGACTAGGGGGTTCTGGGGCTAGATTTGAGACTAGTCCTCCGTGCAATTATATTACATAGATAGAAAGAGCAAAGTCTGAGCAGCATAATACTTTTCTATTTCATGTAAATATCTTCATTCGTTCAAAAGCTATGAACAATTTGATAACACAAAATCCTGACTGACAAGGCGATAACCATCACTACTAACACGTAAGAAGTGCATCGCACCAAAAATGGGTCTTATTTAAAGTCGCATAGTCCGATGGTTTTGTATTTCTGTATTTTTTCTGAGATAAATATATTAGATCGATCACTAATATTTACTTTACATTAGTTGAAAGTTACTTTTATTTTAAAAGGCAAAATTTTGAAATATTTTGAGCGCAATCACGGAAAATTAGGTTTGGCAAGCTTGCCAAAACTCTGACACCATAGACTTCCGCAGTAACAGGTTCTGTTAAATTGACTCAGTATTGCCTTCTATTCAGAAACAAATGCTTAATAAGTGCATCAGTATCTAAGTTAGATATGTCAAATCAAATCTAGATAATTGGTTTGGTTTTGAAAATTTGATATTTCATCGGACTAGGCAGCTTTAATTTTTGTCCATACAAATCATTTTAAAACCATATATATTTAGAATCACCATAAGAAAAGGAATATTTTTACGAATAGTAAAAATAAAAAATGGCCAATCTACATCCAATATGGCCACCATCAAGTTTGACCTAGACGCTAAGCTGCTTCTGACCTTCTGACCGTCTGACTTTCTGATCTTGTAGATGTGGAAGGGCTTCCGGGGAGTTCGCAGACAGATGGCGCCACCGTCCAGGAAGTGCCACCGACCCCAGACGTAGCACCCCGCCCTGACGTAACGACACGTCATAAAGTCATGACGCTCTCTATACCGCAGACGCAGACACAGACGAAGCAGCGTTCGGTTAGTATGTCCGCTGTCATCCAGGGGGAGCCACTGCCGTCTCCGCAGCTGGTGCTGCCGCCAGGTGGCGTGGTGGACGAGCTGACATCGAGGGAGCAGCGCGCAGACTCTGACCAAGTACGCCGTCTACTCTCCCAGCACAGTCGCCGCCCCACCGGGGCCACCCAGACTCTGCTGGGAGAGTGTCTGTGGTTGTGTCGTAGAAATCTGTGCCGTGCCTTGTCTGTTGCTGTTGCGCCCTGCGTGTTCGCCTTCACCACCCACCCCACACTCCCTACTCCGCATCCCGCATCCCGCATCCTGCATCCTGCATTGCCACTTCTTCCTCCCCATCACTTCAGGTCCGATTTAGAACCACGAGTGTTGCCAACCAGGAGGTGTTGCGAATCTTCTGAGGTTTTGCGTTGCGGGCGTGGAACCCGAGTGGTGGCAGCCGCAAGGCGAGTTTGCTACGGGGGGGGGGGGGTCCGAGGGCATGCCCTCCCAGAAATATAAAAAGGGCTTTTAGACGGGCTTTTTGAGGGGTGCCAGCCGCGAGATTGCAAGGGAGGTCCGGAGGCATACTCCCCCAGAAATAAATTGTTTAATGGCTTTAAAATGGGGTATTTGAGGGTATTTCCAAGGGCTTATAGGCTGATATTTAGCATGCGTATAACATGATATTTATCTGTGTTTAATCAAAAGTACAGAAATTCCCACAAAAGTACAGAAATTCATGGGATTTTGGGGGTCGATCCGTGATTCGTGAGGTGACTGATCAGAACCTTCAATTTCCGTCACTCTCACAGGAATTTCATGAGAGTTGGCAAAACTGAACCATGTATCAGCTGATGACGTCACATTGGTCATGAAATTGTTCAGAAAAGTTGGCATTAGCGATGCAGAAGTTTGCGTCTGGTTTTGCTGCTGCTTTGCCTAAACGCTGTCTGTTCGCTGTCTGTTCTCAAGAGGTTATTCGCTGTGATGCTGTGTAAACACCAACTGCAAATGTCGGTTAAAGCGATATTTCCCACACTGCGAATCCCCTGTAAGATGAAAGACATAACTCGCGGGTTTATCTTGCGGCTTCCCTTGTGTAAATGCGATGGCACTTTTGGCTGATGGCAAAACCCAAGTCGGTTGAGTCCAGTTCTCGGATTCACAACTTAATTAGTTGTTCGTGAATGGTGCTATGCCAGTACTGGCCGACTGCGAGTGATCTGTCTTGGAGTGTATGCTAGGCATCACAGTCGTGTTAATCCCGCGAAGAGTGAGTGACATTGAATTTAGTTGCGGTTATAGATGTTCCGTTGAAGCTTTTGGCATTTAGTTTGCATCATTTTCTAATGTATTGAAACAGTCAGGTTAAAAGTCCATGTACTGTATAAATGTACAGTGAAACCCCATTATTATGCACCCTGATTTAACCCAAACTCGGTTATAACGCGATGATTCATTGGACCGAGAGTTTTTGAATTCAGTGGTAATTCAGTAAACTGACCCCCAAATTAATGCGATACGCTGTTTTCGCAATGGCGTTGTATGGACCCCAATGATGACATTATAACGAGGTTTCACTGTATTGATATATCTTTATATATCTGGTGTATTTATACTGCAATAAGAACTAGACTGAGAACAAATCCTCAGGTGCGACTGACACTGGTCAACATCCGGTGGAGGCTAGGTGGGCCGAGATGACGCCACTGGTACAGTGTTGTGTCTTATGGAGTATAACAATAATCATAATAATAAGTAATATTCCCTTCTATATCTTTATACTCGCATAATACGTTATAGATCACATATATAATATATATAGACAAGGATGTAAAAGTAGGTTTTTTGCGTAGCCGTGGTAAGTCGTATAATAATTTATATACCCTATATATATGTTCTTTTCGATAGGTGTCGTATGTGCACCCGAAGCACCAGCGGCGGCTCTCCTCAGTACACGAGATGCACGACGACAACCATGATGACGATGATGATGCAAGTGATGACGGGCGCATGATTATCTGCGAAGATCGGGATGAGGATCTGTTGAGTAAGTTGCACATTTTAAATATGTATTTGAATCCTCTAGTTAAATAAGTCATCTTTCATGGCTAGCTGTATTTCGCGGATTTCCGCGCTTTTCTAAATTTATCGATTAACATTAAACAAAATGCTAAGGAATTGGAATGTATATGACAACAGTTGGTTAGTGATATGCTGTTCATATATGACCTTAGATGTTACTAGAACATGAAACCCAAACAAGAATGAGTTGGGTTTGGGCGATAATATAGCCACAACAAGGATAGTTGAAACCTGACTTCCGGCTTTTTCCTGCGATTCCCTGACAGTGCTAATCCTATGGGGGGAAATCCGCATTTTCACAGAAATTTGTCGTCGATGTCATAACCACAGCTTGGTTCTGCTGGCGGTGACATGGTCTTGGCTTAATATCCGTGTTTTTTGCCGGTGACCCCTTTCATCCCCGTATATCGGAATTTGTGTTAAATTGGGACGCGTAATAATGGGGTTTCATGTACCTTCTTTTCTTGTTTTTTTGAATGACCTATATTTAATCATTTTTGTCTGTAAATGAATAATGTCCAGAGTTACCAGAAAATATTACTGAATATAAAATTCCCTTAGGATTTCGCTAAGCCACATCATTTCTTATCATGCTGCAGATGATGAGGAAGTGGCGAAAGCGGAACGTCAGGACCATGGTGGTAACCAAGGAGACACTGGACCTACTAACCACGGAGATGGAGATGATGAAGTAGGTGGGATGGATCTTGACTGCAAGGAACATGTGTCTGACTCAGAGATGGACAGTGAAGCGGAGGATGAAGCACTGATTGAGAACAAGGCATTCCCGCAGCAACGCTTCTCTCCAGTCCCAAAGCCAATCACTGCGGCCGACATTACGTATCGGCCCAAGCCGATTAAGGTAAAACCTGAGTCGCCGTTGCGCTCAGACTTCGGATTCGGACACGGTCACCTTATCGATCAGATTCCGCGTCCCGCCAGCAGTGGTTGTGTTTTCCAGCCGAAGGGGGTCGTCTTTAAGCCGCGATTTCCTAAGGGCCGCTCAGAGATTGCGACGTCTGTATTTGATTCAAATTCTGGGAATGGTAACGATAACCGGCCGTCTAGCACAAAGAGCGATACCAGTGTACAGCTTTTGCAGAGGGAGGAGCGACATAGCGGAAGTGGGATTAAGACGCTTCTCACAAGTAACATAAATCACAGCACTAGTTACTCACAACAGCAGCAGCAGCAGCAACAACACCAGCAACAACAACAGCACCAGCAACAACAGCAGCATCAGCAACAACAGCAGCACCAGCAACAACAGCAACAACAACATCAGCAGCAACAGCATGTATTGCCTCAACAACAGCAGCAGCCCACAAGTGTTCCGCTGCGGCAGAATCAGATAAAATCAATTCAGAACATTACTATGACGACACAGGATCGCAACAACATTGTTTTATCCTCCAACACACAAATGACTCTCGGCAAGCAAAATGGGCGGAATGGGCCGATGATGGGGAAAATGTCTGTGCAGAAAATGACAAGCAAATCCGGCGGAAAGACGATTAACCAGTTGCAGCAAAGCGTCTCTCAGGGGATTCGGTTGATGCAAGGTCAAGGTCAGATACAATCACAGCAGCAGCAGCCAACTGCACTAAGCCCGGTACAGGCCGTGTTGTCAAAAAATGTTACAAATGTGACAACGACATGCAAGACGATCACGACACCAGTACCTATTGCTTCGAAACCAATCGTGAGCCAGCATGCTGTGCTACCAACTACACCAAACATGGGACTGAAGCAAGCGACCGTAGCGACATTAAGCGTCAACCAACAGGGTGCGCTTTTGTCACCAGGTCCACCAAATAATGCCGCAGTCATGAAGAATGTGGGTATTTTGGTGCAGGGTAACCTTGGCAACAATGCAGGGCAGTACAGTGGAATGACTTATCAGGCTGTGCCTGCATCTTCGTGTGGAAGTCCACTCACCATGACAACAAACGCACTGACAAGCAACGCAGTGAACACTGGCTTCATCACTACAACACTCCGCAATGTTGCGCCACCCCCACCTTCCCCGGGCGCGTTGGTCAACGCCATGCCACAAAGCCCAGTCACGAATGTCCGCTCCAGCCCGCACACGCAGTCAATGCCTGCGACTGTTTTGACTAACCTCGTTTTCAAAGCAGCACCGCAAGGTGCCCAGGGGATGACTGCGGCCGGGGTTCCCGTGCCTGGAGGAACGCTGAGCATCCAACAGCCTCCACGTGCTCCGACCCACGTGCAATACATCCTTCCATCACTAACTGTTCAGACGGGGCCTAATGGCAAAGTGCAGAATCTTCTCCAGATGGCGCTACCTGGAACACAAGTCCCGCAGGGTAACATCCAGCTTACGTTGCCAGGGCAGCCGTTGCAGGCAGGCACGGCATCGCAGGCAGGAAAACTGCAGTTGGCATCACCAGGTGTTGTCAAGGTGGCACAGCCTGGGAAACCCGTAGCACAGCCACAGACACAGACTGTGCCAATGCAGACTAACCTTGGAGCACTGATCAACCAGACCGGGGTAAGTAAGTCACAGAGTCAGGCAATGTCACTAATGGCGACACAGATCGTTACGCTTGCTCAGCCGACAGTGACGCTTGCCAGCGGGCAACATTTGCAGTTGACAGCATCTGGTCTGACGCCTGTAAATATAACCGCACAGCAACAGCAATCGCAGCAACAGTTGCAACAACAGCAACATCTTCAACAACAACAGATTCAACAGCAACAGCAGCAACAGCAGCATCTCCAGCAACAACAGCAACTGCAGTTGCAACAGCAACAGCTACAGCAACAACAGCTACAAGCCCAGTTACAGCAGCATCAGCACCAACAGCAGCAACAACAGATTCTTCAGGCACAAGCACAGGCACAGGCACAGGCACAGCTGCAGGCTCATGTGCATGGGCAGGCGCAATCCCAAAAGATTTTACTGCCACAAAACACAAAGTAAGCCTTTTTTTCAATTATTTTCTGTTATTCAATGATTTATGCTGCCTATCATGAATAAGTTTGAATAGTCTTGTTTTCACCATTAGACAGTTGGTCGATAGAAAGCCTGAGCCTACACTTTTACCAACCCAAGGGATTTAAAAAATATAATTTTCTTGAAGATTTATACTGCCTATCATGGATAAGTCTGAATAGTCTTGTTTTCACCATTAGACAGTTGGTCGATAGAAAGCCTGAGCCTACACTTTTAACGACCTAAGGAATTTTTAACCTCCCACACCACATAGACATGGTATGAGAACAACTGGCCTTTGATGATGCTGTAAGTTATACACAGCTGTGGAAATCGAAATGGGAACAGGTAATGGTATGGGGAATTAAGCCATCAACCTTCAGATTAGGAGTCTGACCTAGAAAAAAGTCACACACTCTAGCCACTCTACCATAGAGAACACCACAAGCCTTCCATTTAATTTGTGTACAAATTCAACTTGACCTTCATTTTCTCTGTATTGGTTGAAGCGACCTTGGTCAACAACTGACACCGGATGCGGTGTCCGATTCGAATTGGTGCAATAACCTGCAAAACAGGCTTCCCATGCAGAAGGTTGGGAGTTCAATTCCTGGTCGAGTCAAACCAATGACTTAGATAATTGATACTTGTCACTACCTAGCTTGGCACTCGGCATTAATAGGATAGGGCAAGGACTGGTTAGCTCAGTGACAGGATAATGTGACTGTGCAGGATATCGGGTCATGGTACCAGTGGCCTGGTCTCCCAATGTGGCAGCACTATAAAGTCGCCATGAGTGCACACTGTCACAAGTCAATACCCGTTTTGATATGACCTTAGATCTTGCTAGGACGTAAAACAACAACAAACAACAACAAAACAAAAATTAATAAAAAATTAAATCTACAAGATCTGAATCAAATTGGACTAGTGCTGCCCAGCGAAGAAAACAAGTATTAACACACTTATCCGTTATGAGCAGGGTAAATAAATTTATCACAAAAACCATATGACATATTTGAATGAATAACCAGCCAATGATAGCAATTATTTATGGACAGTTTGTGAATATATTAAACTAAGAAAAAGAGGTTTATTAACATCTAATGTGTTGCGTATTGTAAAGAACCTTCTTTTAAAAATAAATCTGTTAAAGGTTACTTTTAGCAGCTACATCGTGTGATAATTTTCATTTTAGTTTTCCTTTTTTCCCCTTTTTTTTAATGATGGTTTATTTGCCCTGTCCATAACATATCAGTTCATGATAGAACTTGTTTCCAATACTGAACAGCTTCAGTCATTAATTTGTGGTTTATTGTCTTGACTGATTTGTTAGTAATATTTGCAAGTGTATTTGCATTTGTGGGGTGTTCGTGATAGTGGTCACTGGCTGCAGAACTGCAGCATTGAATAGGCGGCGCCGTTAAAACGGCCCGTTTTTGTAATTTTTTGTGTTTTTCTTTTTCTCTCCATTCTTCCTTGTCTTCTTCTGTGGGATTGCATGGGGGCAGTTTTTTTTTCCACGGTGTCGGTGCGGTGGTGGCGTGGTGGTGCGGCGGTTGCGAAACATTCTTGGGGCCCACGGTCCTGTACCTCTGTCACCGGTGATCGAAGCGGGAACCGGTGTCGTCGGCAACATGGCCATGGGCGTTGGTCCTCCAGGCCCCCGTCGCAGGGTGGGTGATCCAGGGCCAGCAGGCTCCTGGACCAGGGTGTCGTTGGTGGGTGTGACGTTTTTAGTGTCCATGGCCCAGCATCCACTCCATCGGTGATCGAAGCGGGAACTGACGTTGTGGGCGCGGGGGTATCCGGAACCATACGGGGCTCCTGGTGTGGGTGCAGTGCCCGGGACCTCACGGGGCTCTCGGTGTGGGCGGGTTTTAGTGTTTTTGTTTTTTTTAAGTGTGGTTTTTTGTTGTTGTTTTGGTGGTCGGGAACTCACGGGGCTCTCGGCCGGGGGATGTGTTGTGCTGGGCCCTGGCGGGGTGTGAGCCAGGGGTGGTGGGTGGGTCGGGGTTATTTTGCCTCCCATTTATTTTAGCTTTGTATTTGTTTGGGGGCACGTAGGGCTCCCTGATGGGAGCTCACGGGGCTCCCTGATGGGGCCTCACGGGGCTACCTGCTGGGACCTCGCGGGGCTCCCTGATGGGGACCTCATGGGGCTCCCTGATGGGATCTCACAGGGCTCCCTGATGGGGACCTCATGGGGCTCCCTGATGGGATCTCACAGGGCTCCCTGATGGGGACCTCACGGGGTACCCTGATGGGACCTGACGGGGCTCCCTCATGAGCCCTCGCTGGGCTCCCTTATTTGACCATGTGGTACTTCTGGCCCCTGGGACCGCGCAGGGCTCTCGGGGAGATCATAGGGCGCAGGTTGGTGGTTGCTAGTCACCGTCGTTACTGTCGGGTTCAGAGTCGTCATCGATGGGTTCAGGCCCGCCGACGATCTCGAAGGTGTGGTAGTTCTGTCTATAGAATCTGAGAAGTGGCTCCCATGAGGACTCAGAGAGCCTTGTGAGGATGGCGAGCGCAGCTCGGTTGTCAGACAGGTTGTGTGGTGGGCCGAGGAAGTCTCGGATGGCGGTACTGTCAAAGCACACAGATGGCAGGATGTGGGCGACTTTGAAGATTTGGTCACCGCAGGGACATCGTTGCAATACAGGGGTGTCGATGAACTGCCTGTATCCAGTCCTGAAGCACGTGACCACCTTTTGCCTGGAAGCAGAGAGGCCCAGGGGAGCGCTCCCTGACATTTTCATGCCAGGCCCAACTGATAGAGTATGGGTTCCTGACGGTCTCACGGTAGAGGGAGGCCTCCCACAGGGCTTTGGTGGCTCTAGCGCAGGTGGCTTTGAGTTTGGACAGGGAGTGGCCTATGATGAGGTCGATCTCAGGGCGGCGAGAACCCTCCAGAGCAGCTGAGTTGGCCTGGTCATTACCGGATAGTCCTATGAGGGAACCCAGACTAGCACTGTGTCGAGGCGAGCTTCATGCCTGGTGGCGATGGTGTTCTGGATCAAGGTGGCCAGAGAGTGGCTAGCTCTGTGGTCCTTGATCTTGCGGGCTGCATTGAGCGAGCAGCTACAGTGTTGCAGGTGGGTCAGTGCATGGTGGATGTCGGCGAGCTCTGTATCGAGGGTGGAGGAGTAGTCCATGACCCTGCTAAGGCGTCTAGCCTGCCCATCTGGTAGGTAGTATCCAGCCCCGGCTCGTCTGTGACAGGATTGAGTGAGCCATCGGTGTAAACTGTGGTGGCTTGAGGGAAGTCCTCTTTGGCCCGGGCGATGGTTTCCTGTGCCAGGGTTTTGAGGACTATGGTCAGGTAGTTGCTCGGGCAGAGGCTGGTGGGCCTGACCTCTATGGGCACGGAGTAGCAGGGAGGTCTCGCATGGAGGTCAGGGGCATCAGCGAGTGCCAGCCCATAGGATTGTTTCAGGATGCGGATGGCCGTCTTCGTTCCACAGGAGAGGCAGAGGCGCCATCTTGGATCGTTTTGCAGGTAAGAGACTGCGCTGTGGTAGAAGGTGGAATGGCCTGCAGTCAGAGCTTGGTAGAGGTGGTTTGCCAGCAGCGGTTGTCGGTGTAGGTGGAGCGGTGGGAGGTTGGCCTCAAGGAGGAGGATCTCAACTCTAGTTGTCCTGCGAGCTCGGGTGATGAGTCACGCTGCCTGGTCTTGGATTCTTTCCAGGGTGAGGAGGTCTTTCATCAGGGCGCTACTGCGAGCCCTATGGTTGTCTCGGCAGTAACCAATCCAGGAAACGGTGTTGGCTGCATAGTCTAGAGGGCCTGCACAGCCTGTTTGTAGAAGAGACTGAGTACTTCGGCTGGGGCTCCCCAGTTGAACCCAGAGATTCTAGTCATTAGAAGAAGTCTCTTGTTCATTCTGGAGGCTAGTTGCTTCACAAGTGGTCTCATGGTGAGTTTGTGATCAAGCCTGACTACGAGGTAGTCATAGGTGTCCACCCATTCGATGTCCAGATCTGCGGTTCGGAGTGGGTGGGGAGGCTGATCAGTGAACATCATGGCTTTTGTTTTGTTTGAGGATATTTTGAGCCCCAGATCATGGCAGGTGTCGCTAAGTAGGAGCAAGACATCCGCCGTGAGGAGGGGCACATCCCTGGTGCGTGAGCAGACTACAGCAATGTCGTCTGCATAGCACAGTATCTTGACATGTTTGAGGTGGTGCTCAGTAATGCCTGTTTTCAGTCGGCTTATGAGGGCGTTGACTACATCATTAAGAGGAAGGGGCTGAGGACAGCTCCCTGAGGGACGCCATTTTTTTAGATGGTTGAGGGTAGAGGTGCTGCCCTGGAAGCGGACAAAGGCTCGCCTGTCACATAGGTAGTTCTTCACGAACGCCAGAGGCTTCCCGGTGACTCCAAGCCTCAAAGATGGAGGCAAGGACAACGTTGTGGTCAACCAGCTCGAAGGCCTTCTTGAGGTCGAGGAATATGACAGCCGCACCAAAGCCTCATCCACTGGCATGTACTATCTCCGCGAGGAGGGTGAGGACGGCGTGCTGCATGCAACGTCCGCCCTAGAACCCGACCAGTTCTTCGGGGAAGCTGCTGACCAGTTTGATGGAGAAAGTTTCGAGCCGGCCCAGCACAGTTCTCTCTACTACTATTGCAGCAGTGAGATCGGCCTGAACTCGCCTCGGTCTTTTTTTTTATGGGAACAATGACCGCGTCCTTCCACAATTGCGGTATGGTCGCTCGTGTGTAGACCGAGTTTAAAGGGGGAACAGTGTTTCCCTGTTGGGTGTGGAGAGGCTGGTCCACACTGTGGTTGATACACCATCTGCTCTGGGGGCCGTTTTCCTCCGTGGGGGATGGAGGGCCCTTTCAAGCTCAGTCTTGGTGAGGGGGCGGTCAAAGTCGTGGGCGGAAGTGAGGTCTATGGCATTGTTGATGAAGTCCTCTCGCCGGAGGGCGTCTCTGGTGAGGGTTTGTAGGTGTGTGTTTTGTAAGCAGAGTTGTGGATCTGTTCTCTTGATGAAGGTGGTAAGACGATTTGTGGCTGCTTGTAGTGGGTTTGGCTCAAGGCGTTCACGGGGGTTGGTCCCCTGTAGGTTTTTGAGCTTTTGCCAGAGGCGTGTGAGGGAGGTGTGACATGAAATTTTGGTGCACCAGAGTTTCCACATTCTGTCATTTTCGGATGTGATGAGCTCGTTCAACAATATGTTTACTAGTTTTTCAGTGCCTGGGTTGGGGTTGGAACGGAGGAGTTTGTTTTTGTGGTGTTTGGCTCTCCTGATGGCGGGAGAGTTTGTGGTGCCGGGGAGGTGGCGGTTTGTTTGTTGGATGGTGGCCTCCATGGTGTTGCGGACGAGTATGGTGAACTCGTCACAGGTGTTGGGAGGATTGGTGTGTGTGAGTTGTTGTAGGTGTTGGTTGAAGGCTTCCCAATCAGCTCTGTCCAGGTTAAATTTGGCCAGGGTTTGTGGGGGGGGGGACCTTCAGTGCGTTTGTACGTAGGAGCGCTGCATGGTGGTCTGAGTACAAGTCAGTAAGTTCCCACGAGGCTGTAACCACGAGTTGTTTGTCTAGGATGCAGAGGTCAATGGACGTGCCACTGCGATGATTGGGCGAACCATCGTTCATTAAGGAGTGATTCGCAGAGTCAAGGACCTCTGCAAGTAGTGTGCATCCTCTGGCGGTGTCTGTGGTGTAGCGTCCCCAGATGGAGTGTTGGGCGTTGAAGTCTCCTATGATTATTTGGTGTGTTGCTGTGTTGCCTTGTGCTTGGAGGATGGGGTCGAGGGTGTATTGGGTGTTGCAGGGAATGTATATTTTGAAGGTGTCTATTATTTGCATGTGTAAATTTATCTCAGAGTTACCTAGCGCAATAATTTAAAACTTATTTGTTGCGCAAACATGACATCTTTTTCTTTCGCTTTCTCACAGGGTGACGTATGTTCCACCTGGTACCCCGACGCCTATTCAGATGGCGACCCTGACTCCGGTCAGCAAAGGCACAGAAGTTCCGCAAGCCTACCTTCAGGCTTACCTCACATCCCTCTCTCAAGGTAACCTTTAAAGGGCACCTAAATGTCACCTAAATGCCATCAACTCTTTTTTCTTTCTTCCTTCCTTCCTTTATTTCTTCTCTTTCTTTCCTTCTTTCTTCCTTTCTTCCTTTCTTATTACCACTTATAATTCAGTTGTGCAGAAATCATTATCATTGAAATCCGTCCTGATATCACCATGAATGTTACTGGGACTTAAAACCCCAACAAACCAAAATTATCATTGACATAAGCAAGAAATGAGGTCAACTATAGACCTCCATCTCTGGATAACCCCTCCCTAGATAAAAGATTCACCCGCACCTACAATAGGCGTGAATAACAACCCAATACCTTTTTATATTTACCCGCAACTTTTGAATGAAGAATTTGTTAAATAAACTTTAGAAGTCGAATCGGGAGCATTTTTGAGTCGCTATCTTGTCTTTTTGCATTCTCTTATCATTTCATCTACTCTGCGCCAATATAGATAAACACCGGATGAGGGAACCAGGAGCTCATCTTCTCTGATTGGTTAATTGATACCAAACCAGTTGTCGTCACTTTTTTTAATGGGTTGCTCTTTACCCCTACTCTGGGTAGGGGTACATCTTTTATCTAGATAACCCCATGATGTGACTAAATCAGCATACTCTCGCAACTGTAGACTTGCAACTCCACCGGGCTGGAGCGCTGGTTTTTTCTTGAAGATTTATACTGCCTATCATGGATAAGTCTGAATAGATTTGTTTTCAGCATGAGACAGTTTGTTGATAGAAAGCCCGAGCCTACACTTTTACCGACCCAAGGGATTTTTAACCTCCCACACCACGTAGACATGGTATGAGAACAACCGACCTTTGATGACACTGTAAGTTATACACAGCGGTGGAAATCCACAGGGAATCGAACCACCGACCTTCAGATTGGGAGTCAAACCTAGAAAAAGTCAGACACTCTAACCACTCTGTTAGCTTCTCATGTGGGAGGTTGTGGCTTCGAACCCCGACCTAGTCAAACCAATGACTTGCAAAAGTTATACTTGTCACTTCCTAGCCTGGCGCTTGGCATTAATAGGATATGGCAAGGACTGGTTAGCTCAGTATCAGGATAATGTGACTGAGTGGGATATTGAGTCATGGTGCTGGCAGCCTGGTCTCCCAGTGGCACATCCTATAAAGTCACCATGAGAGTGCACTGTAGGTAGTTGGTATCTATCCTGATATGATCTTAGATGTAGCTCAGATGTAAAACCCCAATAAGCAAACAAACAAATAAACAAACAAAAAGCTATTTCAGGTAACACAATTTGCCTTTTGTAAACAGCCATATCACCATTTAAGCCAGGGGCGTAACTAGACCTTTAACGATGTGTACTCCTAATTTCGGCAGGGGGTTTAGGGGGCCGCTTAAGCTTAAGCTGGCGGATTTTACACATTTTAGACTTGAGTTTTCGACTCCGGACTACTACATGCCTCCTCTCTCTCTCTCTCTCTCTCTCTCTCTCTCACTCTCTCTCTCTTTATTATTTTTTAATTTAATTTTTTTTTGACAAAACGATGTGGACGTTTTGGCGTATGCGCGTACGCCTAGCTACGCCCCTGTAAGCATAACAACAAAATCCCCAGTCCATACTTAAAGTTGCATGGTCCGATGAAATGTATTTTTTTCAAAACCAAAACACTTCTCTAAATTTGTTTCTATATGTCCAACTTAGATACTACTGCATTAGTTAAGGATTGGTGACAGCCTGTAAAGAATAATCAGTGAATTTATTACCTCATTCCCTTGGACACCAAATTTGAGACAGGTACACTCATTAAGCAATTAGGTCAATCTCATGGCCTAGTTAGCCATACCCTCATTCCAAGTACCATATGTAATGTGGTTATCGCGAGATGTCAAGATGTCGCGTCAAGATGTCGCGTGATGGCTCGAGGTCTTTTGGAAAGCTTGTCAAAAGTATTTTGGGTTCTTTCAGCTCAAATTGCTTCAAAACTAGCCATTTTTCATCAAAATTACTCCGAAGTAATGATTAGTAGGTTATAACGATCAATTTGATATATTTATCTAAAAAATAAAATAAAAATTCAAACGACATCGGACCATGCAACTTTAATGACTTTAGCAACCCTACTAGTTTGCTCCAGGCTATATCCATCTCAGATGGGTTGTCATGGTTACTCCGCGAGATGGCTGCTTGTGGTTGTCGTAGTTACTAACTGACATGTCTGCATGGTCCATTACGGGGCCTGGAAAGTCTTGAAAAGTCTTGTACTTCATTTGGCCCATTTCAAGGCCTTGAATTTTAAGCTATTTTGTGTAATTAGTCTTGAAAAGCCTTGAATTCCATTAAACTGTCCCCACTGATCTAAATTAGTCCGAAATCGCCATTCGCCATTGTTGTTTTGAAAAGCCTTTAATTCCATTAAACTATCCCCACTGATCTGAATTCGTCTGAAATTAATCATCATTGGTTTTTTTTCCCCTGAAATCCAAATGAAAATAGTTTTGAATTCCTATCAAAAACAGCCTTAAAAAGCGTTGAATTGCATATCTTCACATGTGTATGGATCCTATATCCGGTCGCTGTATGTTCGCAGGCGGACAACCGCAGCTGGTCATCCAACAGCAGTCTCCTGCCGCCAACTCACCAGGGGTTGCCACTGCAGCTACTTCCGATGGAACCGCTACAAGCAGCGCAATCACATCGCAAGCGCCAACCCTCGCCCCGAAAGTGCCTCAGCAGACGATACCCTCCCAGAGCCAGGTGTTCTACCCGAGTAAGCGCTTCCGCATCCTCTGGCTTTAAAGCCGCATTGACCGGACGGGATGGGCCGAATGAGATGAGCTTTTGTCTCCCATTTTGGCAGATTGTGGGATTCGAGTCGAGTCAAACCAATGACTTAATAATTGATACTTGTCGCTTCCTAGCCAGGCGCTTGGCATTAATAGGATAGGGCAAGGACTGGTTGGCTCAGTGTCAGGATAATGTGACTGAGTGGGATATCGGTTCATGGTGGTGGTGGCATAGTCTCCCAGTGGGGCAGCACTATAAAGTCGCCATGAGTGCGCACTGTCACAAGTCAATACCTGTGCTGATATGACCTTGGATGTTGCCAGGACGTAAAACTCCAACAACCAACCAGCCAACCAAAGCTGCACGGACGTGGTGGCCGAATCGGTAGAGTGCAGGCTTCTTTTGCGGAAGGTCGGGAGTTCGAATCGCAGTTGAGCTAAACCAATGACTTGCAAAATTGATACTTGTCGCTAGGGTATAGAAGTGTCTATTGAATGAATTTATATTTCAAACCTTCAATATCTTGCTCAGTAATGAATAAATAACCAACTGGTGGTAACAATTATTAACTCTTCATGGGTCGTCCATTGTCATTGACCTTGACCCGACCTGACATCTAGCATAGTGAACATTGACCATTAAATTAGTTTAAACCCTGACCCTTATTCACCACTTTTTCAGCGAGTATGATGAACCTTCGTTCCCCAAGCATCATTACCATGACAACCGCAGATGGGAAAGGCGAAATCGGGTTTGTGAGCAACTCAAACGCAGTACAGAAGCCGATTAAGGTGAAGGCCACATTGGCTACCATCCCCGTGGCAACCGAGTCCATCCAGAGGATGTCCACAAACCAAGGTGGCGTCATGTCGCATCGTGAGTTTCGTACTTTGTACGCTTTGTTTTTCTCGCCGATAGGCAGTTTCCTAACTTTTCATCAATGGCCCCCCTTTTTAGGTCTGATCTGTTCTCATCCCTGCTCTATACAGAGATGAGAATTTCCCGCCAATCGGCAGTTTCCCAACTTTCCGTAAATGACACGCCATTTTAATCCTATGTACAGGGATGAGAATTTCCCATCGATTGGCAGTTACCCGTCTTTTTTACAATGACCCACCTTTCTAAGTCTGACCTGGTCTCATCCCTGCTATACCCAGGTGTAGGGTTGCGTGTTCGAGTCTGTGCTTATGTAGGTAGGCTAAGGTGAAAAACAATACAGACGGAGAGAAAGAGAAAGTGAAGCAAAGTAAGAGTGTGAGAAGAGAGAGTCCAAGCCTTTCTGGTTTATTATAACGTGTTTAAAGAATTATGCGAATATAGGTAGGCGTAAAATACATTATGCCCATTTGAATATGTTAACCAAGGTTATTACGAAATGGTCTATTTACCCTCTCTTGTCTCGTTTATTATTTGTAGCTACTCCTATATATGGTACATGGGTTCATTGTACAGTATCACCCCACCATTTTCCCCCAATGAGAAAAAAGCATTCTTGGCTCTACCAATAGGGATCCAGCATTCCTGGTCCCCATGGTTACCAGTGGTCTGCCCACCACCACCAAGCTGTGTGGCCCCTCTGGCCACCACCAGCCTTGAACCTTGACCCTGAGTGTGGTGATCCTACCCAGCAGAGGGGGAGGGGGTAGGCCCTGAGGGCCCCTTACACACAGCCCATCCAGCACGACTATGTCTATATTTACATTCCACTCAGGCACCACCAGCACTTACGTATATATACATACACGCACCTGATCACGTATACCTGTTTCGTAATAGAACATTTGCATTCTGCCTAGCGTTGAAAATCAGAATATTTTACACAGGGATGACAATTTCCTGTTGATCGGCGGTTTCCAGACTATTGGAAATGACCCGCACAAACCTGCTGGAGTGTGCTTTTTGCGGTTACAGAACTGGCTCAATTGGGATGAATGACCTTGCCTGACCTTTAAATTCACTGTTGAGCCCTAATGACCTTCATGTTGACCAGACACGATGGCTGAATGAATTGAGCGTCTGTCTCCCATTTTGGGAGATCACGCGATTCGAACTCACGGGCTCGAACCCTGGTCGAGTCGAACCAATGACATAAAAACTGATACTTGTCGCTTCCTAGCCTGGTGCTCTGCATTATTAGGATAGGGCAAGGACTGGCTGGTTGGCTCAGTGTCAGGATAATGTGACTGAGTGGGATATCAGTGCATGGTCTCCCAGTGGGGCAGCACTATAAAGTCGACATGAGTGCACAGTCACAAGTCTATAGGTACCCATCCTGATATGACTTTAGATGTTGCCAGGACATAAAACTCCAACAACCAACTAATCATGTTGACCTTTACTGTCCTGATTGACCTTCGCCTTTACTGTCCTGATTGATCTTCAGCCATGACAACGGTGACCAGTACAACCCAGATGGCGCCACCTTCCCCCACCGGTATCACGCCCCCTACCGGCTTCCCGGTAACCACGCAACCCAATCACCATCCCACGCAATCCTTTGAAGAGGGCATTGTGCAGGGCAAGCTGGCAGGAGACGGGTGTGAGGCGAAAGACGGTGAGGCAGACGGAAAGCCGCAACGCGCCTGCAAGGGGAAGAGATACAGGGAGATCGTAGCCCAAAGTGGTCTTCGGGCCTTGAAGCGCGAACGAAAGGTGCGTTCTTTTCTTCCATCTTTTCATTATATTAGGTGCGCGAATGAAAGGTGTGTTCTTTTCTTCCATCTTTTCATTTTATTAGGTGCGCGAATGAAAGGTGTGTTCTTTTCTTCCATCTTTTCGTTATATTAGGTGTGCGAATGAAAGATGTCTTCTTTGTTTCCATCTTTTCGTTATATTAGGTGTGCGAATGAAAGATGTCTTCTTTTCTTCCATCTTTTCATTTTATTAGGTGCGCGAATGAAAGGTGTGTTCTTTTCTTCCCTCTTTTCATTATATTAGGTGCGCGAATGAAAGGTGCGTTCTTTTCTTCCATCTTTTCGTTATATTAGGTGCGCGAATGAAAGGTGTGTTCTTTTCTTCCATCTTTTCGTTATATTAGGTGCGCGAATGAAAGGTGTGTTCTTTTCTTCCATCTTTTCGTTATATTAGGTGCGCGAATGAAAGGTGTGTTCTTTTCTTCCATCTTTTCATTATATTAGGTGTGTGAATGAAAGGTGTGTTCTTTTCTTCCATCTTTTCGTTATATTAGGTGCGTGAATGAAAGGTGTGTTCTTTTCTTCCATCTTTTCATTATATTAGGTGCGCGAATGAAAAGCGTGTTCTTTTCTTCCATCTTTTCATTATATTAGGTGTGTGAATGAAAGGTGTGTTCTTTTCGTCCATCTTTTCGTTATATTAGGTGCGCGAATGAAAGGTGCGTTCTTTTCTTCCATCTTTTCATTATATTAGGTGTGCAAATGAGGTGTGTTCTTTTCTTCCATCTTTTCATTTTATTAGGTGCGCGAATGAAAGGTGCGTTCTTTTCTTCCATCTTTTCATTATATTAGGTGTGCAAATGAGAGGTGTGTTCTTTTCTTCCATCTTTTCATTTTATTAGGTGCGCGAATGAAAAGCGTGTTCTTTTCTTCCATCTTTTCGTTATATTAGGTGCGCGAACGAAAGATGCGTTCTTTTCTTCCATCTTTTTGTTATGTTAGGTCATTCTACGTTTAGCACCCTTTTGTTTGTATACCCCCCCCAAAAGGTCTTTAGGCTTAGAAACTTGAACAAAAGGTTCGTTTTATTCTTTTTAATTTAGCTCATTCTATTTTTTAAATATTTTAGCGTAGTAGCCTAATACAGAGGTGCCAAATCTCCTGATTTGGTGGGAAGAATAGCAAACTAACCCCACATCTCCTTATATCCATCTTTTAACTTGCAATCTCCTGTCACAAAATCATTTCAGCTTGTTTTAAAAAAGACTTTTGAGACTATTTTTCGTCAAAATTCACCAGAACACCAAATTAAAATAGCATTGAATTCCTATAAAATAACAGCCTTAAATTAAGTTGAAAAGCCTTGAAATAGCCTGGTATTCATTTGGCTGATTACTTGCATCGTTCCAGACATATAAATCAGGCAGTGTGAGTGAGTCTGGCGATGAGCGACTCTCCGCTGACCACCCCGCGGGGACAGCGCCCTCTGTACCCAGCGTCCTGCAGCGGGTTCAGATGCAGGCAGCCGCCACGCAGCAACAACAGGTATGGATTATTTCTTCTTGGTTGTTTTCCATCGGTGGCGATGATGACAGCAACTCATCATTTGTTGTGAACTCGTCGATGACCGATGAGTCCAATTTGTGCTTGGAATGTATGGTGGCATGTTGGACGTGTGTGTAGCTGCAGTTGTAGGGAGATTCTGGCGGGTGAATGAAAAAATCTTTCCCCTGCTGACGCTTTTGTTTAGCTTGAGATATACGATTATTTTCAAATCGTCCTGTGTCTTTGCGAATAGAAGCACGCCATGAACTCCTTTCTTTGGCCACTATTTCCCAGGTTCCTGTGTTGGGATTACATTTCTTCAGGTTGTATTTCATGGATTAATTAATGCGTGGCTAAATAAATCCTCAACCGCTCATCCTGGAGTAATCGCTCACCATCTTTCGTATGTAGATGTACAACCACCCTGACCTGAGCACTGGGTAGACTTGTTACCCATGCTCCAATTCTCTTTCTACACTTGACCAGACGGGATGGCCGAATGAGTTAGAGCGTCCGTCTCCCATACTGGTAGATCATGGGGTCGTGGGTTCGAACCCTGGTCGAGTCAAACCAATGACTTAAAAATTGATACTTGTTGCTTCCTAGCCAGGCGCTCGGCATGATTAGGACAGGGCAAGGACTGGCGCGCTCAGTGTCAGGATAATGTGACTGAGTGGGATACCAGGTCATGGTGCCGGCAGCCTGGTTTCCCAGTGGGACAGCACTATAAAGTCGGCATGAGTGTGCACTGTCAAAAGTCGGTACCCGTCCTGATATGACCTTAGATGTTGCTAGGACGTAAAACAACAAACAAACAAACAATCTTTCTACACTTCTATTATTGAGAGCGTCTTCATGGTAGTAGTCATCTGGAATCCCGTTACATCTCCTGGGGGTGCACATGAAAGCACATTTTAAACAGCGATCCCATTTCGCAGCGAAATCACTAATTTCAGCGAAAACTGAGTTTCCAAATCAGCGGGGACAAAATCCTGTCCATGAAAAAAACCTTTACTTTTAATTATTTGTTAGTCTTGAAATCTTAAAACAGTTGGAATTTCAACGCCAAAATATGTCCAAGTAGGTGCCAGATTGCACCATTTGAAATGTAGGTTAAAAAAATTGTCCAGGGGCCCCATCTCCTAATTTTTCAGTGATTTAAAATTCTTTGTCACTGGGACCCCGGTTTAAATCAGAACCTGTTTAAACTGCGGTATAGACCTTCGCTGAGATTTTCTTACAATTTCTCCATATAATGTGTGGCCTGCCGGTATATTGGTTGATTTGAATCTCTTTATAGGTATCAACACGGCAGAAACCTATTCCGCCTCCATTGCCAGTCGCGTCTCAACTGCTTGCTTCGGCTGCCATGCCTTCCCCGAGCACGTTGAGTCCACGCAAGGCGGTGCTGAAGCGAAACATTGATGACGGAATGGAAAGGTTAGTCTAACATTTACATAACTCATTTACATTCAACTACAGTGAGAACCATTATAACGCGCCCCGGTTTAACACAAACTCTGATATAACGCGATGATTCATTGGACCCAGAATTCCTTAATTCGAAGGTAATTCACTAAGCTTAACCCCGATTTAACGTGATCCAGCTGTTTTCACGATGATATTTTATGGACCCCAACAATTGTGTTATAATGCGGTTTCACTATATATACAGTAAAACCTCTCTAAATTGACCGACCATGGGGCCGACTTTAATGGTCCATTTAGGGAGGTGGTTGGTTTAGCGAGTGTTTTTATCGTTACAAGGGTATTGTATGGGCGATCGTTTTGGACCCAAATAAAGCGATCGATATAGGGGAGTGATCGATCTGTGGAGGTGGTCAGTTAGAGATGATTTACTGTATATAATATATATGTGCTGTATAATGCAATTATGGAAATATAAACATTGCTGGAATGAGCTGTGGGAAAGTCCTATGATGACCTGCTCACTGGAAGGTTGGGTCAAATAATAGAAATTAACCAAATTAATAATAAATAATAATACGAAAACTGTTTGAGAGCGTATATAATACAAAAACTGTTTGTGAGCGTATTATGGCTTTGCGTTGAATATAGTTGTCACGGTCTTCTGGTTTGTATCCCTATAGTGAAGTGTCAATATGTGCTGAGTGTCACAAGCACCGCAATGCATGCTGGGTGCTGCTTTCGTGATTGTTCACCTCACATGTAGCGAATAGAATCAATTTGCTGCAGAATATTACTGTATTAGAGAAGGTACAAATAAGGAGACAGGTGTCTGTATACAGGCCGAAACTTACACATATTGACCTTTATACAGACTGGCTCTTATACTGACTGCCACTTATACTGACTGTCACTTATACAGATTGACCTTTTATACAGGCGGACCTTTATGCAAACTGACCATTATACAGACTGGCCCTTATATTGACTGATCCTTATACATACTGGTCCTTATACTGACTGACCCTTATACAGACTGATCTTTGTACAGACTGGTCCTTATACAGACTAACTATTATGCAGTCTGACCCGTATACAGACTGGTCCTTATACCGACCAACCCTTATACAGACGACCCTTATACTGACCAACCCTTATACAGACTGGTCCTTATACCGACCAACCCTATACTGACTTACCCATATACAGACCAGCCCTTATACAGACTGGCCTTTATACAGACTTACCCTTATACAGACCGATTCTTATGCAGACCAGCCCTTATACAGATTACTATTATACAGACTGGTCCTTATACAGACCGACCCATATGCAGACAATCCCTTATACAGACTAGCTATTATACAGACTGGTCCTTATACAGACCGACCCATATGCAGACAATCCCTTATTTAGACCGACCCTAATACAGACGAACCCTTATACAGACGGACCCTAATACAGACTGACCATTATACAGACTGACCATTATACAGACTCTAATAGTAGTTAGTCAACATAACCTATCAAGATAGCCACATTAGTCAACACAGCCAAGTTACTGTCAACACACCCAAGTTACTGTTAACAAAGCCAAGTTACTGTCAACACAGCCATGTTACTGTCAACATAGCTAAGCTACTGTCAGTATAGCCAAATTACTGTCAACATAGCTAAGCTACTGTCAGTATAGCTAAGTTACTGTCAACAAAGCCAAGTTACTGTCAACATAGCCAAGTTACTCTCAACACACCCAAGTTACTGTCAACAAAGCCAAGTTACTGTCAACACACCCAAGTTACTGTCAACAAAGTCAAGTTACTGTCAACAAAGCCAATTTACTGTCAACATAGCCAAGTTCTTGCCAACATAGCTGAGTTACTGTCAACACAGCCAAGTTACTGTCAACATAGCCACTCTCCCTCAATCCCCTTTCCAACATCTTTTGCATTTGCTTAGCATTAATTATTTCAAAGCACCTGTCCTCTTCTACTCCGGCATTTAATGGGCCAGCACCCTTTTGCATCACTAGCCCCCCCCCCCCCCCCCAACAAAAAATCGGTGATTGTCCCCCGCCCGTGCATCAAAAATCGCCCGCCCCTGAATTTATTCACAAACTGTTAAATGGAGAGAGCGGGTGGAGTGAGAAATGGAAAGGAGAGCGAAGAGGGGGGAGGAAAAATGAATGGAGAGGGATTTGAGGGGTGATAGGGAGGGAACTGGGACGGGGAGGGAGCAGCATCGAGAGAGAAAGAGGTTGGGAGAGGGAGGATGTTAGGGTGTGGGAGAGGGAGGGTGTTGGATGGGGAGGAGGGAGGGAATGTGAATGAGGGTGGCGGAGAGAATGGAGGGGGCAGGCGGGATGGGGAGGAGACCAGTTTAATACTGAAAAAAGTCAAATATGAAATAAAAACCGCCCGCCCGACCCTGATTTTTATTTCAAAAGGAGGATCACCAACTTTTTTTTTTTATTTGGCCTTAGTGTGAACTTTGTTCGTTGCCTGCGTTTCGTTGACTGACCATGTGCATTCTGACAGCGTTACGCAGCCCGTTGTGCTATCCACCCGTAGGGTGTTGGAGGATGTCGACTTCGAGCGTCGCTTCGGAGAGCTGCCACAGTTCAATCCAGATGACTCAGAGACTGGAACACCGCTACCCAAGTCTCCCCGCGCCATTGTCAGTAGCTACCGCAAAAAGCGCAAGCTGTCCATTGGTGAGTGCGCAATCGAAGATTCGATCCCCCAACTTTTTAACTTGTTTTTCTGATGTCTTATTGGGATATTACTATTTTTTTTAGAAATATCTACTGCATTGAGCTTAGATTACCAATGTTTGTTATTCGTTTAATGCAAGGAGTGAGTCATCCTATCAATCCTGCTCAGTGGACTCATTTGCAGTTTGGGCTATTTTCCGTTCCAACCAGTGGTCCACAACTGGTTCATCAAAGGCTGTGGTATGTGCTGTCCTGTCTGTGGGAAAGTTCATGTAAAAGACCCCTTGCTGCTTATCAGAAAGAGTTGGTGGCAGCGGGTTTCCTACAGAGAATTATGTTTGACGTCCAATACGGCGACTGAAGAATGACCTCGATTTGACTTTTAAAGCATCTTAGATTATATTATAGTTTTCAAAATCAAAAGTAGGGGGTAAATATGAAGAAGTTGGTTGTTCAGCAGCCCTGTCTCAGAGACAGTGAACCAGACGGGATGGCCGAATGAGTTAGAGCGTCCGTCTCCCGTGTTGGTAGACCGTGGGTTCGAATCCTGGTCGAGTCAAACCAATGACTTAAAAATTGATACTTGTCGCTTCCTAGCCTGGCGCTCGGCATTAATAGGATAGGGCAAGGACTGGTTAGCTCAGTGTCAGGATAATGTGACTGAGTGGGATATCAGGTCATGGTGCCGGCGGCCTGATTTCCCAGTGGGGCAGCACTATAAAGGTTGCAATGAGTGCGCACTGTCACAAGTCGGTACCCGTCCTGATATGAACTTAGATGTTGCTAGGATGTAAAACAACAAACAAACAAACAAAACAGAGACACCACTCTGGGAGTATCTAAAGATCTTCATGCTTTCGTGGATTTTCACCATTTTTGATATATTCACCAATTAACTTCACAAAATGCCAATATATATGACAATTGGTTAGTTTGAATCCCATTCTTATATGACCGTAGATGTTACTAGAACATAAAACCCAAACAAGAAAGCATTAGACATGAGCGATAATACAGTCACAATAAGAACAGTTGGAACCCGATGCTTTCGTCGGACTATGCGGCTTTAAGATAGATTGATTGGTTATTCTTGCTTTTGAATAATTATAATTTATATTTTCATGAATCTTTCCATTTTATTACTTTCGTTGCCCATCACATTTTACATTTAGCTTCTAAAATCCAAATATATTTTGATTTGATTAGAAAAAGTTACCTGTAAAATGTGATAAAATGTGGTACAGGCACCGGACCGAATATCCGGCAAGCTTGGGACCGGAAGTGGCCCGGATTTCTAGATTTTCCGGTTTTCTGGAGACAGCCTAAATATATACTTAAAATTTAAAATGAACAATGAAAAGTAAAGAACTAAATGGTATTTAACCAGTTTCACAAATAGCTGGTTTTCTCGTAATTCCAGATTTCTGGAAGCCAGATAAGAGGTTCGGTACCTGGATGTACTTTATTGCGATACAGATTTGTAAGTATTTTAAACGCGCTTTCAGACACGGATGGAGGCGGCGCACATGATGGAGACGATCTAGTGTCTCCACGCGTTGTCAGTGCTCGACAACGCTGTGTCTCAACAAGCTCGGACACCGGCACGCCAAAGACCCCAAAGAGCAGTCGCTTTGAGGACACACGCTTCTTCGGGTCTAGCTTCAACTTGGAGGCGCTTGCGGAAGTTGCTGCTATGCAACGACCAGGCATCAGTAAGTTTCCAGTAGGACCACCAGAGTAGTTGAATCTGAACTTCAAAAAGTTAAATTCAAGATAAATGTACTTTTGGGTGGTATTATTGGCATTCAAGAAGTTTCAACTTGTATTTGGTTTAATTCTGGAAATAATCTATTCTTCGTTTAGATGAGCTCATCGAAGGCGATCTCAACTCGCCACACACTCCGAAGACGCCATCTTCTCCAAGCGCCTTCTCATCCCTGCGTCGGACTCTGGACCAACGACGACAACTTGTCATGCAGCTGTTTGAGGAGCACGGCCTTTTCCCTAGCGGTGAGTTTAAAAAATATATATATATTTTGTGTGATTGTTTATTTATTCTGCTCATAACGGTTAAGTGCATGCACTTGTTTTCGCCGCTGTGCAGTAGTGGTCATAATCCATATGGATTGATTTCCTTTATCAATAATTTCTGTAAACTTGTTTATGGTGTAAAATCGGGGAGTTTCCAATTTGTTTGGTTTTTGATGATATTTTGTGCATAGTTTGTTTAGTATGGCGTCTCTTATTGGTCTGAGATGTTTTCTGGCTTACCTACTGTTTATCCCTGATCTATTACTTACTACATATTTCTTTATTTATATCTATCTCACTTCTTGTCTTTGTGACAATAAAGGCTCATTGTGTCTTTATAGTGGTGCCCCCAATGCGATACCATGTCACTGGGCAAAGGCTATTCATGGAGTCACTATTGACAGTATTGTATACCATTGACCTAATTTTTCCTGTGGCCATATGTATATGGATCGTTCTCCGAAGCTGGGTACCACTTTTATGACATGGAAGCAAAAACTGAAAGCATCCCAAATAATAGCAGAAAACATTCCAAACAATATCAGAATTATATTCTATTTTCATATGAAGCTTTCATGCTGTGTATGTGTCAGAGTTGAAAAAAAGCCATTTCACTTTTGATCTTATAATATATAACAATAGGAAAATATGTCCTACATAACGTGGAAATTAAACACACAAAAGTGACACATCCATAACATCATTTTTAACATACACACCACATTCAAACTAGATTTCTTTGATTACAGTTAAGCAAACAAAATGATGTCCTACAAGAAAAAAGTTGAAACAAAGTTGAAAAAACCCAAATTTGTGTAAATTTTAGTGTAAAAGTGTAAAATTTCATATTTTTACTTTAGCACAAAATCATATATATAAACATACTTTTGATACATTTGGTGGTATAGATTAAATACATATATTATTGCTAACATACTTAATAGCAAAAGGCAACAATAATTATTTGACTTGCTATTAAAATAAGAAAATTTATTATATCCTACGTAGAGCGTCCGTCTCCTGTGTTGGTAGATCATGGGTTCGAACCCTGGTCGAGTCAAACCAATGACTTAAAAATTGATACTTGTTGCTTCCTAGCCTGGCGCTCGGCATTATTAGGATAGGGCAAGGACTGGTAGTTCAGTGTCAGGATAATGTGACTGAGTGGGATATTAGGTCATGGTGCTGGCAGCATGATCTCCCAGTGGGGCAGCACTATAAAGTCGCCATGAGTGTGCACTGTCACAAGTCGGTACCCATCCTGATATGACCTTAGATGTTGCTAGGACGTAAAACAACAACAAACAAACAATTATATCCTACGTAACACGGATATCAGATATATGGTACCCAGTTTCAAAGAACGACCCATATATCCTTGTGAAATGCTTACATATACGTATACACACAGGGATATATCTGACTCTTAGGTAAATATTTCAATCGCAGATTTGTCCGAAAACAGGAACAAATTGAACAAAGGATGATGCGTAACTTTGACTTCACTTGTCCTGTGGCCATTGCGGATTTGTTTTAACAATGTATCTGAGCCTGTCTCAAAAGGTGATAACTCTTTTTTTTTTTGTCCATTCTAACGATTGACACAAAACGGCACAGAAACGATTACACTGAAAACACAAGGACATTTGCTTCAAATCAATATGTATTCTATTGGGATTATGAAACACCATGTAAAAAACAAATCAGTTTATCCTGAGCAAATGCAAAAGCAGATAACTGGCAAGTAACCACATAGACAGGTAGGCGTGGGGAGTGTTGATATCAGGAGCCTAGTGGTGTAATGGTTAGCACACTGGCCCGGATGCAAAAGATGTGGTTCGACCCGCCTAGGCATATTCCCTTTCATCACCCCCAACACTGTGCTGACAGGATCCTGTACAAGCTTGCGCTGTATGGTTGTTGAACCTACCCTGTGTATGTATGTGAGTGCATTGCCTGTTTATGTAATTGTAGCATTACAAGCTTACAATTCCAGGGACGAGTGTAGTGGTCTGCACTGACCTCTCAGGCAAGTAACCACATAGACGTAGGCGTGGGGAGGTTGATATCAAGTATGTTGATCGTTACAATGGACAAAGTTTTGTCCCATATTGCTTAGCACCTTTTGAGACAGTCTCATCTACTAATCTAGTATAAATATGAAAATTAAAACAAATTGGGCAAAGGCTAGTCATGCAGTCACTATTGTATAAATTTGACATCACTTGTCCTCTGGCCTGATTTCAATTGCAGATTTGTTGCAACAATGTATTGTTATGTGCATGAGTATGAACTTCAATTTAATTTTAACATTGGTTGCTCGGCTGGATTGGTTGGTTGTTGGTACTTTACCTCCTGGCCACATCTACGGTCATATCAGGACGCATACCTCCAGACTTACGACAGTGTGCACGGATGGTGACTTTATAGTGCTGCCCCACTGGGAGACCAAGCCACCAGCACCATGACCCCAATCTCCTACTCAATCACATTATCCTGATAAAGTGCTAACCAGTCCTTTCCCTATCCTAATAATGCCAGGCGTCAGGCTAGGAAGCAACAAGTATCAATTTGATAAGTCATTGTTTTGACTAGATTGGGATTTGTCTCCCGACCTTCCGCATGGGAAGCCTGCGCTCTACCGATTCGGCTACCGCGTCCGATCGACCATCCCCAGTGGAAGTTGTCGTTAATGCTTTCCCCATTTGCTTCCCCCCCCCCCCCATCCACCACCCAATTTGTGATTCCATATATGGGGTATGGGGTATGCAAATACGGCAAAAAATGGAAAAGCATGTAAAGACACAGTAGTGGTTCCATATCTCCGAATGCGATTGCGGCAAGTGGATTGACCCAGGACCGATCGGTGCGAATGCGGCTCCATTTCCCAATAGAGTATACCTGCAACTTTATCGTTCCTTCGCAAATTTGGAGTAGAAGAGAACGAAAATGGCATCGGTATCTATGCTGCATGCCGCATAGCGCATATATGGAATCTTAAGCCTGGTATACACCTCCCATACGATTCACGTGCTAAAACTGACTGCCTTGACGGTACCTGTTACAACCCGACCTGCCCCGTTTCCCGACTAAAACTGCCCGATTCATTTTTCGAATCGTATAAAACCCGGTACACACCTCCCGTATAAAACCTAAAACTGAGTTTTAAGTCGCGAATCGGAAGGCTCTGGTGTGATAGGGGGTCACACACCTAAAGACTGAAACCGACTAAAACTCAAACTTTGTCGCGAAACGGGCAGTTTTAGGTTTTATACGGGAGGTGTGTACCGGGCTTTAGCTTTTCCCCGCATGTATATTGTTGCACCTTTTTCGCGTCACCCAGTCAGTGGCGCGATTATTAGAGAAAATGTTCCAGCAATAAAGAAAGACCATTGTCGCTTTGATCTTTTCAGCGCAAGCTACATCCGGATTCCAGACTCAGTATGTGGACATTTTCCCAACGAAAATCTGTCTGCAGCTGAAGATTCGTGAAGTGCGACAGAAGATGATGGCACACACAACAATGGACGACATCCAGGAGGATGAGGCAGCTGGCGGGGGCCCAAGTGCCAGTGCGGCCAGTGGACCGCATGTGTCGTTCACGACTGTAACACAGACTATCCCCGCCACCGGAACTGCCATCGTAACTTCCGGTTCCCTAGGGAACCACCAGATGATTACCCAGAATACAGTGCGTGCGGTGAGCCGCACCCAGGCGGCTGCAGCAGCACGGCTGTGATTGCTGTTGTTGATGCAAAACTTAGCGAAACCACAAATGTGTAAATAGAAATATACATATATAAATATATATATATAAGCAGTGTGCACATTAACCTTTTGACCCCATCACCAAGATATTGCAAAAATGAATTTTCCAACTTTGGCAAAATTAGGACTAATTGGGCAACTTTTGTTGTTGATTTCTGCCACTGGTGGCAGAGTGGTTCAATGAAAATGAAGCTAAAAATTCAATTAAAATATCATATCGCTGTCCAAGGGGAAGCATCCGTCTTTGGCGGTGGGATCAGTTCACTTCACTTCAAACTGCAAATGGTGTTGCTAAAGCGACAGCGCTGGTTAATATAGCGCACTGTGTAAATAACGGAGGGCAAACAGTCTTTTTCTAATGTGATAGGACAATCTGATGAACAGGAAAAGTGTAAATATCAATGTTGTTATCAGTTTGACTTTCTCACTGCATTGCTGTGGAAAGTTGGCTGAGTGCGATTATATTTCGGAGTGTTGACAATACCGGTATGAGGGCTTGCTGCATGCAAGTCGTGACCTGCGAATGAGTGAGTCAATTCATTGGATACCTCAGAATGTCTTCTAGCATGACGCAATTAGATTACCTCAAGCAGACACGCAGAACTACAAACTCTCCACATTTGTATTCTCCAAGCAGATACGTTGCTTCCAGAGCTGCGTAATGCACATGGATGTGGGACGTAAACGGCTTTCCGCCTGTTCCACGAGAAAGGCCTCCACCAGAAGCCGCACTTCAAATAGAAACCTTTCACATGAATCCCTACTTACGCTATGCTAATTTGGGGTAGTCAAAACCCTAAATAGAAGTTTCATCTTTGGGGAGTTAGACACAAATTGATTGGGCATTATTATCAAATCAGCCATGGATGAGTTCTATTGGACAGGTGTGAAACCTGAATCATTTATTATTACCGCTAATTACATGCACTTTTTACTCATCATCATCATGCTGTCGGTCGCGATGCAACAAAGACTGCTTTCATAACTTGACTGCCGCTCTCCATTTAGCTCTCTGCTGTGAGAGTTTTGTCCATGAGTCAGTCTTAATGTCTCTCAGCTTCAGGTTTCTCTTGATGGTATCCTTGAACCAGAGACGAGGGCGCCCTCTCTTTCTGTAACCAGAAGACAGTTGCGAATAGAGGATTTGCTTTGGTAACCTGTCTGATGACATACTCATGAGGTGTCCAGTCCACCGGAGATTCTTTTTGATCAGAAGATCTTCCATAAAGGGCAGCCTCGTCCGTTCGAGTATTTCCTTTACTATTAACGCTAATTTAAGCCACGGCTACCATTAGAGACATTAACCAGAATAGAAAACTTTAACAAAGAAATAGTTCTCTCTATACAGCTTTGTTAGCAACATGTATTTCCTAACTCGGTACATCTGCTTGGAGACTACAAACTGTACTTGGAGTCACTTATCCGATGGGGAAGCGGATAAACGTTTTGTTGGGTTTTTAGTTGACCATGGCAGTCGGGTATGGTTACGTCACTTGTCTCATCCAATCAAAACCTACCACATGTGATGTCGTGGTCACCCATAGCGGGGTGTTCGAATGTGCCCATTATGCATTAAGCGCAATTTGTTGCCTTCACTGTAATTATTCTTGATTCAAACTACTTAGCGTTAGAAAGGAACAAGCAAAAAGGGGTGGCTATAAACGACGCAGCGTTTGGACTGTGAGTACTATTGGTGTATGTAATATCATCTTCATGTCATTCACATGGCAGTATGAGTAATGCACGTAGTGATTTCAAACAGGCTGCACCCAGGTTTTAAATCATTACGCACCACATGAGTGTTGTCCCATCTACATGTTTATGTTAGCTCTTTATTACCCAATTTGTATCAACTTTCAAATATCTAATCTATTTATGATGAACTCTGGCAGGGACTATGTTGTGTTAGATCGCCATGAAAAATAGTTCCGGCAAACTATGGGACTAGTGCAGTGTCCAGTGGTAGACAGTCCTCTCTGAAGGGTCTGTGTCTTCAGGCCCTGTCACACTATGCCGTATGCTGTCAGCGCGTGCTCAACGTTTTGAAAATTTGCCAGTACGTCGGCATTCGTCAAACTTTTCAGCGGCGGGGGATAAAAATGGGATTATACACAATGTACGTAACATATGCAGAATGTATCTCTGATATATTGCTAGAGTATGAGAGTGTTCATGTGCCTCGGAAAACGTTTGCATACGCTCATGGAATGCTGACCAACGTTACTCCATCACTAGAAGTACGGGGACTGCACGTTCCCACCAGCTGAACGTACAGCTAACATGCAGCAACGTATACCAATGTACTCCCAATGTACGCCGACGTATCCAGAGACACACGTTGAAAATTTTGAGCATGCACACAATTTTTTTTTTGAGCTTCGCCGTCGACTTATACCGACATATCCAGAACTTATATGCCGTATGCCCGACGTAAACGTAACCTACGTGTTGGTCGAAAATCACATACGTTGGCGAATGTTGAGGCGATACGTCATAGTATGACAGTCCCTTTAGTTGTTCATTCATCGCATCATATCGGGACGCCATCAGCTATTTGTTATGCGATAAGATGCATACCTTTTGCTGTTCGATGAGGACGCTGAAGGTGTGCCCTCCACAGAAAGCCATTAATGGCCGTTCCCAGGTTCAACACAGTTCGCTAATTACCATGATGTAAGTTATCACATACATTTTCCCATGAAGTAAAGTTTCACATGAGGAAGCTATAAGGTTTCCGCAGGCGACATTATAAGCTTGTCACAGAGGAGACGTTAAGCTAGTCTATGGGGACACATTAAGCTTATCCATGGGGATCCATTAAGCTTGTCCATGGGGACACGTTAAGCTAGTCCATTGGGACACGTTAAGCTGATCCATTAAAGTTGCATAGTCCGATCCTTTTGAGTTTCTGCCATTTTCTGAGATAAATACATTATGCTGATCGCTATGATCTATGTTATGTTAGTTTGAAGTAATTTTTAATTTAAATGGCTAACTTTGGAGATATTTGATGTCAAAACATGCCACATTAATTTTGGCAAGCTTGCCAAAACTCTGACACCATAGACTAAAGTAGTAACAGGTTCTAATGGTAATACTTTGACTTATTGCGATGTTCTATGCAGCAACAAGTGCACCAATATCTAAGTTGCATATGTAGAATCAAATCTAGATAACTGTCTTGGTTTTGAAGATTTGATGCTTTCATCGGACTATGCAACTTTAAGCTTGTCCGTGGGACATGGTAAGCTTGTCCATGGGGACACATTATGATTGTCCATGGGGGATATATTAAGCTTGTCCATGAGGATACATTAAACTTGTCTGTGGGGACGCGTCAAGCTTTGCCATGAGAACACATTAAACCTGTCCATGGGGACGCGTTAATGTGTCCATGGGGACACATAAAAGCTGCATCGTCTGAAAGCATCAAATTTTCAAAACCAAAACACTTTATCTAGATTTGATCCTACATATCCAACTTAGATACTGGCACATTTATTAAGCATTTGCTGCTGCATAGAAGATATAGAACCAATTTAATAGAACCTGTTACTACTGAAGCCTATGATATCAACATTTTGAAACTTTGACATGTTTTCACTTCAGATATCTGCAAAGTTAGCCTATTTAAAGTCAAAAGTTATTTCAAACTAAAGTAAAATAGATTATAATCATAAAGCTAATATATTTATATCAGAAAAAGGCAGAAACCCATCAGACTATGCAACTCTAAGCTTATTCATGGGGATGGTTTAAGCTTGTTCATGGGGACAAATTAACTTATCCCTGAGGACGGGCTAAGCTTGTCTATGGGGACACTTAACCTTATCCATGGGAACTTGCTAAGCTCATCTAGGGGGACATGTTAAGCTTCCAGTGCATGGCTGCTTTCAATCGGTGGATGAGGTTCTTCAATTTGAGCGCTCCATAGAAACTCGTTGGTAACTTTTTTGCAGTATTGACATAAGTAACATTCGTCAGAATATGGATGGTTATTCCTTGCTCTGTCCAGAGTGAGTGTCATCACTCAGTGCTAGATACTTGACACGCTGATCGTTGATAGTGTTTTTTTTAAAGTAAAGCTTTTACAAATTTAACGACGCCTCTCGAGCGCATTGCTTTTCGTATCATTGGCTATTGGACGTCAAACATATGGTCATTCTGACGTATTTCTTTGGAGGAAACCCGCTGCCGCCACATGGCTACTTTTTCTGATAAGCAGCAAGGGGTCTTTTATATGCACTTTCCCACAGAAAGGACATCACATAACCACAGCCTTTGATGAACCAGTTGTGGACCACTGTTGGAAAGGAAAATAGCCCAAACTGCAAATGGGTCAACTGAGTAGGATCGATTGGATGACCGACACCTTCTTAGGTGGACACTCTACCGCCCGAGCTATGTCCAGCTTCCTGATAGTGTTTTATGTGCAGACTATCCATATCGATTTCTGTCTAGTACCTCGAGTTTTGAAATGACTAACAAAACCCCAAACCCAACAACTCACAAAAGAACCCAACATATTCATAACCTCTGTGTACATAATGACCAAGAAACCTACACTTTTGTGAATATCTTTATTAAGAATAGATTTTTTTTTGGTTGATTCTACATTTTGAGAATTTGCGTGTGTTATTGTTAACATCCACCTCAATATGTATGACACTTTTTCAGGGAGGCCTAATGGTCGAACATTGCCTGATGATTTCTATTCCATTATCGACGAACCGATTATCATGTAACTTCGGTTCGTTCGATTGGTGACCGTAAACCTCAGATTATGCTGCCTCAAAAAATCTCCTGTTTGAATAGGAACTGACAGGAAACTATTTTTATATACAATGTTGACTTGTCACAAGAACAAACAAAAAAAATAACACCACACACGCACAAAGAAATCACAAACAGAAAGAAAATAAGAGCAGGGTCCATACACATGCAAAGATATGGAATTCCAGGCTATTTAAAGGCTGTTTTTGATAGGAATTCAAAACTATTTTTATTTGGATTTCAGGAAGAAGAAAAAACAATGGCGAATGGCGATTTCAGCCTAATTTAGATCAGTGGGGACAGTTTTATGGGATTCAAGACTAATTACCCAAATAGGTTAAATTCAAGGCTTTTTAAGGCCTTGAAATGGGGCAAATAAAGTTAAAGACTTTCTCGGCCCCTGTAAGAGCGACTCGCCCTTCCCCAAACAAACAAAATCACACATCATCCATATAAGATCAAAGCAATATATCATTGTAGTAGAACTATCATTAGTGCAACTGAATCTTTCTACATCTATTCACTGTGATTCTAAGCTCAAACACCTCTTATGTTATTGTATTAATCAATTGTAGGCATTATTTATACTAAATGGAGAAAAAGCCCCCCCCCCTCAAACTAAATCTGGGCTTAGGATTCACCAGAATCTAGCTGAACCCCTTCCTTTTTTTTGGGTGGCGGAGGTGGAGGGGGGGGGGGAGGGGGTGATTTGAAATATTTTAGCAAAAATATTATCATTACTTATAGATATCAATTTGTGTTCCTCCTCCCATCATAATTTGAATGGCATTATTTATATCTGGTGATGTGAGAACGGTTCGAATCCACATTTCGATGCTGGCAGTGTTCGTTTTGTACATAAAAGCATTTATTCTTGCTGTCTGTTACCTTTTAAACAAATATATATAATTATTTAACTGGAGATCGCTGCTTGTTTTGTGTGTGCTTAAAGCGATGTCCACTGTGATGGTTTGAGCTCTGCTTTCTTGTAATATATATATATATTCATTTTTCGGGATTTATTTTTATATTTTTGCCATTAAAGTTGCATAGTCTGATGAAAACATCAAATTTTCAAAACCAAAACAATCACCTAGATTTGATTCTACATATCTAACTTAGATAATAGTGCACTTATCAAACATTTGTTGCCACATAGAAGGGAATACTTAGGCAATTTAATAGAATCTGTTACTGCAGAAGTCTATTGGGGTCAGAGTTTTGGCATGCATGCCAAAATTAATTTTGCTTGTTTGCACTTCAAATATCTCAAAAGTTAGCCATTTAGAAAAAAAGTTACTTCAAGCTAAAGTAAAGTAGACTATAATGATCAACCTAATATATTTATCTCAGAAAATGACAGAAACCCAAAACTATTGGGCTATGCAACTTTAAGGAAACTGATTTATCGATATTTTACTTTTCAGTTTACTTCCATTATCTGCAACGGGGCTGAATATTCATGATGACTGTTTAATTAATATCTTTATTCTTCTTACTCACTGACGCTACTATTTCTGTCAGTTACTGACACTATTACTACTCTCAGGTACTGACAATTACTGACACTACTGTCAATTACTAATCCTTCTTACTCTCATTTAGACACTACTGCTGTTAGTGACTGACACTAATACTTCTGGCAGTTACTCCCATTACTACTGTCAGTGACTGACACTACTACTGTTAGTTATTGACACGACTAATACTACTGTCAGTTAAGTAACAACTATCAGTCACTGTTACCTGAAATGCCAATCACTGATATCATTACTGCCAGTCACAAATGTCAGTCACTGATACTATTGTCGAGTCACTAAAATTAGACATTTAATATTCCACAAGGTATATATACTATTCTGCATACAATAGAAATTGCAGGAATAGTGTAACCATTAATGGTTGTCTTCCCACTGCCCCTTATAAACAAAATAATCCATAAAACAAAATCATGAGTCCTGGAACTAATAGGCATGTGATTTCTCTGGGTTTAACAGGAATTCCGTATTCTTTTCTGGCCACCGAAACCGGAATTCCGGTTTTTGTCTGGCCGCCGAAACACCTCTGAAATACACTATTTGCATCCCTCTCGCAACTCAGTGGGATGCTGTGTGTTTCAGGATAACCTGTTCCTGCACCCAATCACATGCCTATAAGATACAGATAACCTACAGACTGCTCTTTAAGGAAAAAAAGTGTTGATTGACACTAAGCTTGTCAGTAATTGCCACTATAGGTTATTAACAAAACACCATCAACAAGTGACACTTCACTGGTGGTAATAGTGTCAGTCACTAACAAGTAACATTACTACTCTGTCACTGATGCCAATATTGTCGGTCACTAACGTCACTACTGCGATTTATACCAATAATATTGTCATTATATTACTATCTGTAGATGATGTCAATAATGTTAGTCATTGCCATTGGCATTACAACCATCATTGATGTCAATATTGTCATTACATTACTACTGTCTGTCAGTGGTGCTAATATTGTCAGTCACTGACACCACTATGTTTAGGCATTGATCCCATCACCGTGGGTCACTATTTTTCTTCTGCCAGTCAATGATACTCCTGTTACAATGTCAGTCACAGCTATTACTACTGTCAGTCACGGATCCTACTGTCAGTCAGTGAGTCACTAATTGAATAATTCTATCAGTCATTGTTCCTTTACTATCACTGTATCAGTCAGTGACAGTGATTCTACTTCTGTCAACCCTGCTCTTAGTCTTACTACTGTCACTGATCTACTATTGACTACTGTCAATGAATAATCCTGCGACTGTCAGTCATAATAATCCTGCGACTGTCAGTCACTGATTCTATTACTGTCACTGCTCCTTTCGCTGTCACAGTCACAGTGTCAGTTCGGGCCTATTCCCGCTGACACCTCTTGTGTCTTGTACTTGTTCGAGACCGTGCCATATAATTCAAATATTGTCTAAGTTTGTAGGTGCAGCAGCATTGTGCGGGGGGAGAATTGAACCCGTCCTTTCTGTCTAGTGTCAATTCAGAATGTAGCGACCAGCAATTAAATTAGTCTGTTGCTTCACAATGTGACAATTCCATGACCTTGTTATTTGTAAAGTTGTCCTCACAGCAGACATGGAAAAGAACACACTGCAACGCCGAAGTCAATCTTTGATTTCGCAAAAGCACAAATAAACGAGAAGCGTCAATCACAAGATGCAGTTACATGTACAAACAAATAAAAGAGCGGGATGTTCTCATGGATTGGGGAATTCTATAAATGAACAGTTGTAAATATATTTATATCTAAATATATAATAATATAATAATGTGGTGAGACAAGTTTCCGGATGTTGACAAGTCACTGCGCAGCGTTTCCGGTTTGGAGCTGGTTCTTGGCGAGTCCTTCTCTGTCTGTGGGATTAACCAGCGACACTTGGTTTTCCCGCCCTGTCGCTTTTCATTCACATATAATTATTATAAATATATATCTATATGAAGAGTTCAGGCGCAAAACCCCGTAAACGGCAATCCAAAAACTTAATTAAAATAAACGATTTTGACCTGAGGGTACTTTTTATTCGCACCAGTTCCACGTTTCTTGTGATGAAATGGTTATGGAGCAATGGTGGGGGGGGGGGGGGGGGGGGGGGGGGAATGTAAAAAAGTGAACTTTTTGTTGAACTTGAAGATTTGACTGCCCTCTTTATCTCACTTTTTGGATTGGTGTTTATGTGGTTTTCAGGCGCAAAAGCTGACAAACGCCATATAGGCCGAAATGAAACCATGTCAACCAGGTTTGAGCTGAACCTGCCATCGTTCCGATAATCAAATGTGTTTTCTCACCGATACCAAGACATTCAATATGAAATCGATAGACTTTACATGTAAAGCACAGCAACAATTTCAATTTTACTGAGAATGGCTAAAATGGATTTGTCGGTTTCTGGACCCGAACTTTTCACACATATATATATATATATATATATATATATATATATATATAATCCGCACAGGTCTGGAGTGACTTCGCAAGGTCTGGCAAGGAGGATGTGACGTCAGGATTATTAGCGCGAAGTGACGTCACAGGTATTATGAAGGTGTGCTCGTCATTGTGTAAAGAACATCACAAAAGAACACAGATGGATGTATTGTGGTTAAATGTCGGGAGTGTCATGTGACATCATTGGTGGAGTGGAGTAGAAGGTGATGTCACTGAGGTGATGGGTATCATGAGGTGATGTGTCATAAGGTGACATTACTGAGGTTATGTTATCATAAAGTGACATCATTCAGGTGACGCATATCATCTGGTGACATCACTGATATAAGGAGGTGACATCACTGATGTGACTTGTATCATAAGGTGACATCACTGAGGTTATATGTATCATAACGAGATGACATGTATCCTAAGGAGGTACCATCACTGAACTGATGTGTATCATAAGGTGACGTCACTTAGTTGATGTGTATCATAAGGTGAAGTCACATGTGATGTGTATCATAAAGTGACCTCACTGAGGTGACCTGTATCATAAGGAGGTGATGTCAGTGAGATGACGTATATCATAAGGAGGTGATGTCACTGAGGTGACATGTATCATAAGGAGGTGATGTCACTGACATTATGTGTATCATAAGGTGACATTACTGAGGTGACATGGATCATAAGATGACATGCATCATAAGGAGGTGACATCACTGAGGTGACATATCATGAGATGATGTATCATAAGGAGGTGACGTATCATAAGGAGGTGATGTCACTGAAGTGACACGTGTCATAAGGTAATGTCACTGAGGTGATGTATCATAAGGAGGTGATGTCACTCAGGTGATGTGTGTCATAAGGTGACGTCACTGAGGTGGGAGGGTGGGAACTACCTTTCATAATAAAATATGTGTATGCCGGAATTGTTGAGTTCATGTTTCTGACATTATATTAATAATTTATATTTATGCGTTTTTAAAGTTGCGTAGTCGGATGGTTTTAAAGTTGCTTAGTCCGATGGTTTTACGTTTTTGCCATTTTCTGAGATAAATACATTATATTAATTATTATAGTCTAATTTACTTTAGTTTGAAAAAACTTTTAATTTAAATGGCTAACTTTGAAGATATTTGATGCAAAAACATGCCAAATTAATTTAGGCAAGCATGCCAAAACTGAAACCATAAGCTTCAGTAGTAACAGGTTCTATTAAATTGATCTATTACACTTTTCTATGCAGCAACAGATGTTGAATAAATGCACCAGTATCTAAGTTGGAAATGTAGAATCAAATCAAGATAAGTGGTTTGGTTTTGAAAATATGATGTTTTCATCGAAATAGGCAACTTTGAGTTTCTCTGTTTAAAAAAAGATAATATGTCAATTTGATTGTTATTATTGATAATTAGTCTGAAGTAAATTTTATTATAAATGATTAACTTCCGAAATATTTGAAGTGAAAACTGACCAAATTAAGGTTGGCAAGTTTGTAGAAATTCTGACATCATTTATAAGGTTTCAGCAGTGACAGGTTCCCCGTAATCCCTGTTACAAGTACCAACCATTTAATAATGCATGCGCTTGCATCTAAAGCCGTGTTCACACAGACAACTTTAGGCTGACTTAGATGAGGCGAAATAGATGAGGCAAACTAGGTGTGAAAGTGTGTCGAGTCCACACATGCAGTACTTGGGCCGGTTTAAGGCAGAAGTCGATATCTGCGCATGAGCGCGACCGTCCAAACCAGCGCCATTTTCGGTTAGTCGACGTCATCATAAGATTGTGTGGGTTTGACCTAGATCTGTATTGACTGAATCGTATTGTTTTGGAATGGTCCAAACTTCTGCTGGGCAGTGAAAACCTAAAGAAAAATGATGACAAAAATATCTGTGCACAGCTAGCTCTTTCTTGCCAAATTATATAGTATGCGCTTGTGCTCGACCGGAAAATCAACAAACTCAGCGCTGGACTGTGCATGCGTGTGACATGCTTAAGCCACCTCAAGTAAACCACTAGCGTCCACACACGCACGATAGGCTGACTCAAGCTAGTTCGCCTCATATAAACTACCTCGTGACGCGGTCTACTTGAGGCGAACTAGATGAGTCGACTCAGCCCTAATTCGCTTCAGCGTCGCATCGCGTGAAAGTGTGTCGCGTCTACATGGGCAGTACTTAAACCGTTTCAAGGCGGAAGTCTTCTATCTGCGCATGCGCTTCACCGCTAGTGAGCCATAGCCAGTGTCAGTTTTACTTATTTTATTCATGTTTTTATTATATCCTATGGTTAATGACATCTATAACTAGAAAATTGTTTGTTTGTTTGTTGTTGTTTTACGTCCTAGCAACATCTAAGGTCATATCAGGACTAGAAAATTAGTATGGTTAATGATATATTTTGGTTATATATTTCTCTGAAATAAGTGTCTGTTGACACATTTGGTATTACGCGAATGCGGGTAACCGGAAGAAAACAAATGATTCGGTCATGTGCACATGCTTGTGACATCAGTAAAATGCCTCAAGTATCATGCTACCGTTTACACGACCATTTACAAAATGTTTTATCTAAAATGGTTCCTGTAAACCACCTCCCGAGGTGGTATACGTGAAACGTTTCAGGTGAAACGTTTCAGCCCTAAAACGCCTCAGCGGCGCATTTACACGGGCAAATGTAAACCGATCTAGGTAACTGGTTCTACCTAAGGCGTTTTAACTCGCCCGTGTAAACGCAGCTATAGACCAAAATATATAGTATGCGCTTGTGCTCGACCGGAAAATCAACAAACTCAGCTAGTTCGCCTCATATAAACTACCTCGTGACGCGGTCTACTTGAGGCGAACTAGATGAGTCGACTCAGCCCTAATTCGCTTCAGCGTCGCTTCCACACAGCCAATGTGAGTCGACTTAGATAAGGCGAACTAGTTGAGGTGACTTAAGGCCCGTGTGTGAACATGGCTATAGTTGGATATATATAAGATCAAATGTAGGTAATTAGTTTGGGTTTTGAAAAGTTTTATCGGATTATGTAGATTAAAGATTCACCCCGTACTGTTCTGTAAAGTAGGGGTGAATAACAATACATTAGAAAAAGTGGCGAGAGGCTGGGTAAATGAAATCAGCGCATAAATTCTTAATTTGAAAAGCAAAATATATTCTTCACATACATCTTTTTTCCCCTCTACTTCTGATTTGAAAAATATATGCTGTCATGAACTTAAAAGTCAAATTGACAGCGTTCTGTGGACACCATCTTGTCTTTTTGCATTCTCTCCCATTTCACCAACTCTGTGCCAATGGAGGTAGATATTAGATAATGGAACTAGGAATTCAACTTCCTGTTCCATACTAAACCAGTTTTCGCTCATATTTAGACTAGGTTATTGTTCACCCCTACTCTAGGTAGGGGTGAATGTTTTATCTATGGATTATGCAGCTTTAATTAAGATTTTCTGGATCTCTGCAACTTTTGATATTCACTGACAATGATATATATATATAAATGTGCCTACATCAAAAGGAGTAAACAAGGCGGAGATGGAACGATAATAATAATAATAAGAACTTTAACTCGGGCATTTATATACGCATAATATATTATACTCCTTATATTACTTAGGTACTATGCCTCTGGCTACTCGTAGTCCAGGGAGAAGGAAGCACATCTGGGTCCAGCAATTAGCATAATCAACTCACAACGGGAGGACGTTTATTGAGTAGCTCCAGCAGATTTTCTACATTAACTACAAAACCAACCAGGTTAGTATCATTTTAACTGGATACGTTGGTACAGTTCATGTTAGCATTCACATACATATGTCGTGGGGGTGATGAAAATGGGAAATACTGTGCCTAGAGCGGGACTCGAACCCACATCTCTCTGCATTCCAGGTCAGTGTGCTAACCATTACACCACCTAGGCTCCCTGATATCAACACACTCCCCACGCCTACCTGTCTATGTGGTTACTTGCCTGAGAGGTCAGTGCAGACCACTACACTCGTCCCCCTGGAATTGTAAGTCTTGTAATGCTTACAATTACATACATACAGGCAATGCACTAACACATACATACACAGGGTAGGTTCAACAACCATACAGCGCAAAGCTTGTACAGGATCCTGGTCACGGCACCAGTGTCGTGGGGGTGATGAAAATGGGAAATATTGTGCCTAGAGCGGGACTCGAACCCACATCTCTCTGCATTCCAGGCCAGTGTGCTAACCATTACACCACCTAGGCTCCCTGATATCAACACACTCCCCACGCCTACCTGTCTATGTGGTTACTTGCCTGAGAGGTCAGTGCAGACCACTACACACAGTTTTAAAACTTTTCCTTAAGTTATTACTGTTTTAAAGCTTAATTATGATTGCTTTTTATAACATCATTAGAACAATGCAACCATTGTTCGTTTTGATAATGCCGCCCATTGCCGAACGGAGAGATGTTTGGCAGGAGCCACTTACATTCATAGGATTTATTCCTGGGTTTCTTTTAGATTCCCCAAATTGTCTATTAGGCGTACTTCTGCTATTAGGAGTCCTGTAGTATTTTCTCCAACTTGTTTGCCAACAAAGCCACAGCCTAGCTGGGAACAGTTTATTGGACAGAGAGTGTGGGAGGGCACTGCTACACTGGTCCCTACCCCTCATTTGGTTTTGGTTGGTTGTCCATACTGTTTACCTATGACTGTCTATTAACCACATGCCTGTGTTAAAAATGGTTTAAATACGGATTTAACACCACAATACACACTTGGTATAATTATATGTTATTACCTGTGTGATATTCACCTTGAATAATAACTAACCTTTTGGTTTTGGTGCTTTACAGACTTCCAGCTACGGCTATGAAGCGGAGTAAGGCTGATGCTCCTCAAGTGCTCAGTGAAGACGAAGACCCGTCACCGCCGGTACGGGTACAAAGGTCGCCAGAACAAAGAGATTCTGAGGAGGCAGGGGGTCTAAAGCCGTGTTTACACGGGGAATTGTGAAACGATCTAGACAAATCGATTTATATGAAGCGATGTAGTGGTGCGTTTACACGAGCGAGTTTGAAAGTGTGTCGGCGACCGGGAACAAGCAGCCTGTGGTGCGCATGTAGCCGGCAAGCACTGCTATGGGCCCTAACACGGCCGGGCACCAGCGATTAGTTACTGCTCCGCCTGTAGCCGGCAAGCAGTACTATTTTATACTATCGCAGCCCGGGAACCAGCTGAATCGCTTCAAATAAACCACCTCCCGAGGTGGTATAGATGAACCGTTTCATATGAAGCGATTCAGCCCTAAAACGCCACAGCATCGTGTCTACACGGGAAATGTGAGCCGATCTAGGCAAGTCGTTTCATATGAAACGTTTTAAATCGCCCGTGTAAACAGGGCTTAAGCCTGGCCCGGCTGACCTAGATGAACGTCTGGCACGAGATGCTTCCCTCCAAAGCGCAGGCTACCAGAACCAAGAGGCCAGTTCTGGATTCAGAAGATTCTGATTGGAAGGATCTTTCGAGGTTCAGGACTCTTCCGACGATGAGTCGTAGGAGGATGTAGTTGTGGCTGCGTACAAATGCAAACACAAATGGAAGGTACAGTCTTCCGATGGAGATGAGTTCATCAGGGCACGCAAGAAGAAGCCGCTGGTGAAAAAGAGTAAGAAGTGAGAAGAAATGCAAAAAGAGAAAGAACAAATCCTCTTCGGATTCTTCAATGAACTCCGACTCGGACAACAAACAGGCGGGTAAATACGCCAAGTTGAGTGGGAAGGTAGTCAAGAAGTGTAAGACACTTAGACGGAAAAAGATCCAGACCACCATGATTAGAAAGACCATCCAGGACGAGGCAGGATTTTCGAAGCCATCAAACCAGACAATGAGGAGACCGGTTCAGAACGAACTACGGCTATCAGGCCAGGGGAAGTGGCCAGAGGCAGTCGTTCGGCTGGAACGACGGGAACAGACCATTCAAGAGGGAGTTCAATGCTCAGAAACCGTTCCCCCCCCAAGGGAACAAGTAGAAGTGGCAACGCAGACTCCAGTAAGCACATTTAAGGCTGGTAACCTAAATAATTGCCTACCGGAATGGAATAACATTACAGAGAATTTAACTATCCTTATCTTAGCGGAAGGAGTTAGAATACCACTTATTGAGGAGCCTATTCAAAATAGCATACCCTTTCCATACCGATTTGATGGTTCTGAAATAGAGGCATTCGACTATCAGGTTTTAACATTTTTTGAAAAAGGTATTATAGAGCCAGCACTTCATGTTGCTGGGGAATTTATCTCTAATATTTTTGCGAGATCCAAACCAAATGGAGATGTCAGACTAATTTTAGATCTAACAAGGTTTAACAAATTAGTAGAGTACAAACATTTCAAAATGTTTTCACTAGACACAGCTAGAGACTTAGTAACACAAGGCTCCTGGCTAGCCAGTGTGGATCTCAGAGATGCATACTATACAGTACCAATTTATAAACCTGATCGTAAATATCTCAGGTTTTGTTGGAATGATGAGCTTTATGAGTTCACCTGAATGCCAAACGGACTAGCTTGCGCTCCACGCATTTTCACAAGGTTACTTAAACCGATATTTTTCCACATGGCTAGGATAGGACATGTTATGTTTCCTTATATTGATGACTCATTTATTGTTGCACAAACACAACAACATTGTCAGACAGCAGTAGACAAACTATGTGAGACATTTAAAAGATTAGGTTTCTGCATACATGAAACTAAATCAGTATTGACACCAACAAAGAAGTTAAAGTTTCTGGGATTCTTTTATTGACACCACAGAAATTACCATTTCATTAACGAAACAGAAAGTTAATAAATTTACAACAAGGGCAAACCAATTATTACAATTGAACTAACCAAAGATAAGACAAGTCGCAATACTGATAGGAATTATGATAGCTTATGCTCTCACTATTCTATATGGCAAGGCCCATATTAAATCGCTAGAACTAGATAAGAACTTATTGTTGGCTCGCACTAAAGGAAACTTTGAATGGCCCATGACGATTTTGCCAGAAGGCCTATAAAATATTATGTGGTTTCACACATTAAAAATTCGCCCAACCCCATTAGAATGGGAGAGCCGAATACTACAGTTACAACAGACGCTTCACTAGAAGTATGGGGGGGGGGGGGGAGGGGGGCTCACAGAGATCAATAGGCAACAGGTGGTCAGTGGATGGAAGATCACATAAATGTACTAGAACTTAGAACTATTTATCTAGGATTACGTAGTCTAGTTCACCTACCTAAAAATCATGTAAGGGTATTACCAGATAACACGACAGCCATGGCATACATATGTAATATGGGAGGGACTCATTCCAAACCATGTAACCAGTTAGCCAAGCTAATTTGGGACTGGGCAGAGGAACACAACATATGGCTAACAGTAGCACATATTCCAGGCAGTCAAAATACTTTGGCATTTTCACGACCATCTAGAATGATCATTAAATCAGAGTACTTTCAACCACATTTGTGATAAATGGGGCAAACCAGAAATTAACTTATTTGCATCATGCAACAACAAAAAGTTACTTAAATATGTGTCTTGGCATCCAGAGACAGAAGCCAGGAGAGTAGATGCATTTTCTCTGATTTGGAGTAATAAATTTGATTACATATTCCCACCATTCAGCATTATCAGCAGAGTGGCCAGGAAGATGAAGATGGATAACTCACACACAGTACTGATAGTACCAGCATGGGACACACAACCATGACTAGTGGCAGTAACCTTAGAACCAAAAGACATGCTCAGGTTTCCACGAGAAAGGAACAACCTACATCATCAAGGACCACTAATAGTCCTCGGAGACATGTCAACGACACACCTTTTGGCATTCATTTTTTAAGAAAACATTTAGAACAATATGGTTTAGACAAGATTACACAAGAAAGACTTATTTCACATGCCTGGAGGAAAGGAACGGTGAAATTATACACAGGTTATTTAAAGAAATGGGGACTTCATTGTCTTAATAAAGGAGTCAAACCATTAAAATACAATAGTCCAAATTGTAAGATTTCTAAGAATATTAGAAAATGAAGGGTTAGGATTTGGTACAGTTAATGCAGCAAGATGTGTGCTTTCAATTATTTTTACCAAGAATAGATGGACAAACGATTGGAAGGCATCAGTTAGTACACTAGTTCATTAGATCGGTGTATGAAAGAAACCCACCCAAACCCAAATATAATAGGTTTTGGGATGTGTCTGTAGTATTTAAGTTGTTCAAGTCAAGTGCCTAGCAATATATATTTATCAATGAAGGAACTAGCTTTTAAGTTAGCGGTGCTATTACTGCTAGTGACTGGGCACAGAGGCCAAACGATTGTGGCATTATCTGGATGGACTAGAGATAGATAAGGATGAGGCAACATTCGATTTAGAGACATTACTAAAGTCAAATCGCACAGGGGACCCACTGTCCACGGTACATGTAAATAATTTTCCGGATGATAGACAGATTTGTGTAGTTTCAGCCATTAGGGCATATATATCCAAGTCACATGGAATAAGGAATTCCAGACAGCTTCTTTTCAGCTTTATCAAACCAGATAAAGCTACCTCGAGAGACACTCTCACAAGATGGACTATCAAGGTGCTTAAACAGGCAGGCGTCAATACTGGATGCTTTGCATCTCACTCAACGCGTGGAGCCATGGTATCCAAGGCAAGACAGTTAGGAATCTCAGTTAAGAGAATCCTTGCACACACAGGGTGGAAGACCGCTAGATCATTTGCAAAACATTGTAACAAATGACTAGAAAAGCCAAATTCCTGGTGATTCACCTACTCACCCACTAAAGACGGGTCCGAAACAAAAAACGACTATTTTGTGCTAAAAACATTAGAGTATGTTTACAATATTAAGAATAAAAGGGGAAAAAAAGAGATTACGTAAAATTCTCCCTGGACTACGAGTAGCCAGAGGCATATCGAGGTAAAATAGTATAGTTATACGAATCTTACCTGGGTACAGATGATGGATAACTGGTGTTTTCCTGAGGTACTAGCCTTGGATAGTCTTGGGTCAAGACCCGCCCATCCTACCCTACCATGACTATCCCGTTTGCTTGTGCCAAAATGAAAACACGAAAGTATCCATAGAATATTGAGATAATTTTTTATCCTATAAAGTATGTAAAAGATTGCTGGACCCGGATGTGCTTCCTTCTTCCTGATCCATGACTATCTGAGGCTACTACCTCGGGAAAACACCAGTTATCCATCATCTGTACCCAGGTAAGATTTGTATAACTAGACTATATATATATGATGCATAACGAATTATGCGAGTATAAAGATACGTAAGGGTTAATTATTATTATTATTTGCTATACTCCGTAAGACCAACAATGTACTGGTGGCTCGACCTTCCCTCCTCGCCTCAACCGGATGTAGACCAGTGTCAGTCGCACTGGAGGATTATATATATATATATATATATGATTTATATAACCTTACATATTGCTAGGAGATACAACTCAAATAAACATAAACGCAAACTTAATGATTGTGACGAGAGAGAAATGGGGGATTTGCACAATGGGCGATTATACAGTTATAACCAAGACAGGGGGACACTATCCAAGGATAGTCTGCACTAGATTGGTTCCCCACCATGGACAAGTCCTTAGGCTTGGCACAAAACATTACATCATCAGACCATATATGGAAGATGTGTAGGGAGGGACCAGTGTAGTTGTTCCTCTGCATGGTGTGTGCTACTCTCTGGCGGAGTCATCAAAGCATTAAGCCCATAAAGCCATCAATGCATTAAGCTTATAACATATACCAATCCCGGGATCTATTTTTGAATCGATATTTACATTCCCTAAATATAATTCAAATAAAATTCTCAAAGTGAGATGCCAGAAGCCACATATTCGGGCTAAAAATCGTTTATTAAATGACTTCAGCTTTTATACGTTAACCAATTTGATCATTATATATATAACACCAAAAGCTGGTTAAGATTTAGGAACTCTGATCAACACTCCTCTGTTATTTAGTGCTGCCAACGCACATCATCGTACTCCACTGATGCTTTGCCATGTATGGGTTGTTAATAGCATGTTTTTTTATGCCTACCGTACACATTTCATATTAATCTTGATGGTTTTTACTAACTTTGGTCACTTCGACCAGAGTGGCATCCATTTTGAGTCACATAGCCATGAGTGTTAACTCCGCCATTATATAGTGCCACCGATATGGTTTAACGCATAATGGTACAGATGGATTCCACCAAAGTGTCGACACTATATTGAAACGGGAACATGCACAAGTCCAGAAAATAGCTGAGAACGTAGATATAAGACCATCTCAGATACTGTGAATATATATATATATATATATATATAAAGTTAGGCTACGCTCTAGAAAGTAAGACAAACATCAGTATGGGTTGATCACTTTAATACTAGATCTTGGCTAGGATAATTGCCTAGCCGGTTACAAGTTTGAAAACCCGGTGCGAAATGGCCGAGCAGCGGGTCGCAGAGCACCAACACATGGTGGCGCTGCAGTAGTGCACAGAGGGATCGATCCATTAAAGCCAATACACATATTAGTCGTCATTAAATACCCGACACATTACTGGGCAGTAATAATCAGCACAATAATAAGGATAAGCCGCTCCGCCTTTTTATATAATGATAATAATTATCCTGTCTATAAAGACAGTTCAACACAATAGTGGTCCAAGGATTGACGCGGAGCCTAGCTTTAACCTATGCTGTGCGTGGGTTAAAGCTAGTGTCAGTAGAAACTGAAATCTAGACCTATTTGAATAAGTAACCAGCGAAAGCAAAATGGGAAAACCGGGCAAGGCAGTGGGGATCTGCATAGTACGTTAGAGCACGGACTTCGCGTGCAGGAGATCGGGAGTTCGGTTCCCGGTCAAGTGAAACCAATGACTTATAAAATTGATACTTGTCACTTCCTAGCCTGGCGCTCAGCATTAATAGAAAAGAGCAAGGACTGGTTAGCTCAGTGTCAGGATAATGTGATTGAGTGGCATATCAGGTCATGGTGTCGGTGGTCTGATTTCCCAGTGGGGCAGCACTATAAAGCTGCCATGAGTGCACACTCTCACAAGTCAGTACCCATCGTGATATGACCTTAGAAGTTACAGGTACGTAAAACTCCAACAACCAACTAACTGATTGTCTGCACAGTTTCCATTCTCTGTTTGTCATGTGGCGCAAATGTTTAATACTGGTTTTTATTTGTACATTTACACTACCTGTTCATTTCTAATAGAACATGATCATATTGAATTGAAATAAGGCATTTAGTGAGACAATTTTATCACATTTTTGCCAGTTTATAAATTGCCTTAGATCAAAGATAATATATTTGTTTAAAATTTAAAAAAGGATGTCAAGATAAGCAGTGAAACTAACTGTAACTTTTCCCCACCCACCCACCCTCCTTTCTTTTCCGCACTGTCTAGGTTCTAAGTAGCCAAACCTCCCTAGCCATGTACTGAGTGTAATTTACTCCTTCTACTCAAATGATGATGTCACAAAAGGAAGTTCGCTAATTTTGACTTCATTAAAGTCGCCCAGTATGATCCACTGAGACGACAAACAAACTCCTAATGTAATGTATGAATGACGTCTCAGGTGGGATTCCCTCATCACATGACCTATAGGGGTTCCCCACAGACTGGGGAACCACTTTTGACTTGAAGCATCCCATTGGTAGAGAATGCAAAAAAAAACCAAGGGAATCCCAGCGGTGATGTCATTCATGCATTAAACAGGAGCACAGACATCAGCACTCACACCCTCCTCCATGTATTCGGTTGCATAAACTGAAAAACTAAGCCAAGTTGTGCTTGGAGAGCATTTGTCAGAGCGATTTCAGCGGCTTATATCGGATCACTTTAAGGAACTTCAGGAGAAACATAGTTTGTGCCTGCAAACAATTCACTAACAACAAACAAAACAAGTCCAAGTAATTTGAATAACTTTGAACAGTGTCACCAACAACAATAACATTTGCTTTCCTAAATATATACAGTATTGGTAAAACTGGTATTGTGATATGGGCCATTCGCTGAAACTTAATCTATCCCACAATATGCATAACAATTATGCTTGTATGATTTTGTGCTAAAGAGAAAATTTGAAAATTTACATATTGACACCTTGCTTTTATCCAAACATTTTTTCATCTATCTTTCAACTTCTTTTCTTGTAAGACATAACATCTCATTTGAATTTGTTGTATGTGCTAAGATGATGTTCTAAATGTGTCTTTGATTTCCATGTTACGCAAGTGATATTAAGGTGTCACCCAATTTGCATGAGATCAAAATCAAAAAGTGAAATAGCCTCTTTTTTCGCAACTCTGACAAATGCACAAGATGTAAACCATCATATGAACATGAATTTTGCTATCATTTGGAATGTCTTCTGCTATTATTTGGAAGGTTTTCACTTGCAGTTTCCATGTCACGCTTTAGTGCCGAGTTTCAGAGAATGACCCATACCTACTTCATAGAGACGACGGTCGCGTGACCATGTCACGTGTCACATGCACATACAGGGGGCTGGCAGGCTGAGTGCACCAGGGAGCCTAGGTGGTCAAGTGGGTAGGGCACCTGTCATGGATTGGCAGAACTCCAAGTTCGAGAGCCTGCTTTTGCAACACCACCGGATATGGTGCCATTACCAGGATGCTGTACATGCTGACCACACACCGTCTAGCTGGTGGTCCGCTCTCGCGTACATTAAAGCTGCATAGTCCGATGAAATATCAAATATTCAAAACCAAATCAATTATCTAGATTCCATTTGACATATCTAACTTAGATACTGATACACTTATTAAGCATTTGTTTCGGTGTACAAGGCAATACTGAGTCAATTTAACAGAACCTGTTAGTGCGGAAGTCTATGGTGTCAGTTTTGGCAAGCTTGCCAAAACTAATTTTCCATGATTACGCTCAAAATATCTAAAGAGTTGACCATTTAAATTAAAAGTAACTTTGAACTAATGTAAAGTAGATACTAGTGATCGATCTAATATATTTATCTCAGAAAAAATACAGAAATTCAAAACCATCGGACTATGCAACTTTAATATAATTACGCTACTTGGATAATTATACATCTACACAAGCCTAAATGGATTGCATCAAGGAGCGTGAGGAACAGTCCACAGACTTTGTCAACATTTTCACGGTAGTACGAAGAGTACTACTTTTCAAAGCCGCCCCCCTTCCTTCCCCGCTCCCAAGTAGTACACATCAACATTTTACTACACACCCAGATGGTTGGCCAAATGAGTTGAGCGCACGCCTCCGGCTTTGGTAGGTCATGGCATTCAACCCCCCGGGTTCGAAGCATGGTCGAGCCAAACCGATCACTTACAAATTTATACCTATTACTACCCGGCTTGGCATTCGGCATTGCTAGTGTCATGGGGGTGATGAAAACGGGAAATATTGCGCCTAGAGCGGGACTCAAACCCACATCACTTTGCATTCCGGGCCAGTGTGCTAACCATTACACCACCTAGGCTCCCTGATATCAACACACTCCCCACGCCTACCTATCTATGTGGTTACTTGCCTGAGAGGTCAGTGCAGACCACTACACTCGTCCCCCTGGAATTGTAAGTCTTGTAATGCTTACAATTACATACATACAGGCAATGCACTAACACATACATACACAGGTAGGTTCAACAACCAACAGCCAAAGCTTATACAGGATCCTGATCACGCACCAGTCTGGGGGTGATAAAATGGGAATATGCGCCTAGAGCGGACCAACCCCATCTCTTCACCGGGCATTGCTAACCATACACACCTAGCCCCTGATATCAAACACCCCAGCACCTGCTATGTGGTTACTTGCCAAGGTCATGCAGACACTACACTCTCCCCTGAATTGTAATGCTTACAATTACATACATACAGGCAATGCACTAACCATAATACACAGGGTAGGTTCAACAACCATACAGCGCAAAGCTTGTACAGGATCCTGATCACGGCAACCAGTGTCATGGGGGTGATGAAAATGGGAAATATTGCGCCTAGAGCGGGACTCGAACCCACATCTCTTTGCATTCCGGGCCAGTGTGCTAACCATTACACCACCTAGGCTCCCTGATATCAACACACTCCCCACGCCTACCTGTCTATGTGGTTACTTGCCTGAGAGGTCAGTGCAGACCACTACACTAGTATAGGGTAAGGCGCAGTGGAATGAAGAAACCCAATTGTCCGCATTTGGAAATCCTGCTGCTTAAAGTTGCATAGTCCGATGGGTTTTGAGTTTCTGTCATTTTCTGAGATAAACATATTAGGGTGATCGTTATAATCTACCCTACTTTCACTTCAAGTAACTTTTATTTTAAATAGCTAACTTTTGAGATATTTGAACTGCAAACAGGCAAAATTAGTTTTGGCAAGCTTGCCAAAACTCTGACACCATAGGTTTGTACAGTAATAGGTTCTATTAAATTGGCTCAGTATTCCCTTCTATGTGGTGACAAATGTTTAACAAGTGCACCAGTATTTAAGTTAGATATGTAGAATCAAATTGAGATACTTGTTTTGGTTTTGAAAATGTTATGCTTCATCGGACTATGCAGCTTTAATCAACTGATTGCAATGACTGGATGGTGTGGCCTAATGTAGCGTGGATACATTTTTTTGTTAAGTCGCTGAAAAATATCAACATATTTATTAAATGATAAAAATGTATTTTACTGTCAGCCCCCCCCCCCCCTGTTGTATGCTTTCTTGACGACTTTGGACGGCCATTAACTAGCCATGGAATGCCAGCATTATACTTTTGCGTCCATTCTAGTGGTGGTGTCCGCTATGTTTGCAGATACCACACTGAAAGACTGTAGACATGCAATGGTGTCTGTGGGAAAGTGCATATAAAAGACCCCTTGTTGCTTATCGTAAAGAATAGCCTATCTGGTGGCAGCAGGTTTCCTCTAAAGAAATATGTCAGAATGACCATATGTTTGATGTCCAATAGCCGATGATTAAAACCGAACATGCTCTGGAGGCGTTGTTAAATAAAACAAGCTTTACTTTTTATATACAGTGGAAACTTGGTCCTCAAACATTAAATCAGTATAAGTATTACTCAGATGAATCGAACATATAGCATTAAGATACCATATATATATATGTAAATATTATAATCAAAATGTACACATGTACCAGTATACATAGAGGTTTCAAGCATATATAAAGTGTATATAAAAATTCATTGACAGCAGATCAGATACATAGATGTGTCTGTGTGCAGATAGATATCCATGCTTGTTGTTAAATAGATATTATCAGACGGGGTGGCCGAATGAGTTGAACGTCCCTCTCCTGTTTTGGGAGATTGGGGGATCCGAACCCATGAGTTTGTGGATTTGAACCCTGGTCAAGTCAAACCAATGACTTATAAAATTGTTACTTGCCGTTTCCTAGCCAGGCACTCGGCATTATTCGGATAGGACAAGGACTGGTTGGCTTGGTGTCAGGATAATGTGACTGAGTGGGATATCAGGTCATGGTGCTGGTGACCTGGTGTCCCATTGGGGCAGCACTATAAAGTTGAGCATGCACTGTCACAATCCAGTACCCATCCTGATATGACCTCAGATGTTGCTAGGACGTAAAACAACAACAAACAAACAAATTAAATACATATTCTCTACAAAGCATGCGTAGTGGGCTACTAAGCAATAATTAGTTCTTGTCGCTGCTGTCAGAGGTCGAGCTGGTGGTGAAAATCCACTATTAAGTATGTGAACTGGTACCCAATACATTAGTTCTTACCACTGCCATCAGAGGGCGGGTTCGTGGTGGAAACATACACACACACGCACACACACACTCACACACACACTCAGACACACACACTCACACCCACACTCACACACTCACAGGCACACCGTGCACACACTCACACACTCCACTCACACACTCACACACACACACACTCACACACACACACACACACTCACACACACACTCACACATACACTCACAGGCACACACACACTCACACACTCACACACACACTCACACACTCACACACACTCACACACACACTCACACACACACTCACACATTCACTCACAGGCACACTCCACGCACACACTCACACACTCCACTCACATACACACTCACACACACAGGCACACTCACACGCACACTCACATACACAGGCACACTCACACACACACTCACACAGACAGGCACACTCACTCACACACTTACACACTCACAGGCACACTCCATGCGCACACTCACACACACAGTCACACACTTCACTCACACAGTACATTCACACACAACACTCACACACTCACACACTCCACTCACACTCTCCACTCACACACTCCCACACACACACCACTCCCACACTACATTCACACACTCACACACTCCACTCCCACACTAAATTCACACACTACACTCACACACACTCCACTCACACACTCCACTCACACACACACTTCACTCACACACTCACACACTCCACTCAAACACTCCACTCCCACACTCCACTCACACACTAACACACTCATACCATCCACACACTCACACTCTCCACACATACACTCACACTTCACTCACGCACACACACTCTCCACACATACACACACACTTCACTCACACACTCACACCCTCCAGACACACACTCACACACACTCCACTCACACACTCCACTCACACACACTTCACTCACACCCTCCACACACACAAACACACTCACACACACACACTCCACTCACACACTCCACTCACACATCACTCACACACTCACACACTCAACACACACACTCACACACACACACTTCACTCAAACACTCACACCCTCCACACACACACTCCACTCACACACTCACACACTCACACCCTCCACACACTCACACATTCACACACGCGCACACACACTCCACTCACACACTCCACTCACACACGCGCTCACACACACTCCACTCACACAAACACACTCACACACACACTTCACTCACACACTTCACACACACGCGCACACACACACTCCACTCACACACTCCCCCCCTCACACACTCACACACACTCACACACAGCATTGTTCAAAACTGATTTGTTTCCACCCGCCACCCTTTGCCTCCATTAGTAATGTATTTACGGGGAGTGCAGCTGCATCTTTTACTTTTTGTTCCGTTATCTCATCACTTCCGGTTTGAATGCAGCCAGCAATAGACTACATCACGGTTCCAGCGGCGCGGTGCATTGTGGGATGCATCAGAGCAAAACATACCCCCCAAAAGCACATGGCACATGCTAATACACTGGGTGCAGCTATGAAATGTGCTAGTTTCAGATCATCTCAGCTCTTGTTTGAAACATAGAATACCAACTAAAAAAATATATATAATAAATTAAGATATTAATCTTTTATCCAGCATTGCATTTACATCAATATAATCAGCACATCTTATGCCATGTGCATTTAGATTTAGAAAGATCTAGGCACTCAGACTAGTGTTAGAGCCACAGCCAGAGTACTCAATGCATTGTCAATGGCAGTGAGCAATCTCCATACAGAAAAAGTAAAATATTGATAAAACCACACCACCTAGACACAAACCGCTTGGAACACATATAGAAAACATGTTTATCAAAAAGATTATATTAAATTGATATGGTTAGGGCTTTGGATTTCTATTAATTTTGAATAAAACTGACGTTTTTCACTGCGCGTATAGGCAAACTCAATGGCCGTACGCCTTTGCTTTGCTCCCAACGCCGTTTTCAGCGCATGCGCAGTCGGAACCGTGATCTAGTTTATTGTTAGCATTGTTGCCAACTGTCACAAAATTCCCGTGAGAGTCACGGAAATTGATGGTTCTAATAAGTCCCCTCACGCATCACGGATCGGCCCCAAAATCCCATGAATTTCTGCAATTTCTATACTTTTGAACAAAATTCCATGAATTTCTGTACTTTTGTGCGAATTTCTGTACTTTTGTGCGAATTTCTGTAATTTTGTTTGAATTTCTGTACTTATGATTAAATACAAGTAAATATCATATTATACATTTGGAAATGCCCTCAAATAACCCATTTTAAAGCCTTTTAAACACATTTTTCCTGGCGGGATGGACGGGGGGGAGTGCATTCCTCCAGACCCCTCTAGCAAACTTGTGGCTTCCACCACTCAGGTTCTACGCCCGCAATGCAAAGCTTCAAAGGTCATCAGTACCTCCAGGTTGGCAACACTGCAATCGTTTTACTTACTTTTACTTTCACAAGTTTAACTTCTCAAACTTTCAGAAAGCTCTCAATCTCAGGTAATCAATAAATTCAATAATTTAGATCCTTTTATCATTGTCCGGCCTCAGAGGTCTGTTACATCTAATAAGCATCCGGGTATCCATGGTCACGTGATACCTGGTGGGACTGGTTTATAATTATTTCACTGCTAGATTTAGTAGGTTATTAACTTGTACCACAAGGTATTCATCACCTTGTATGTGCGACAAGATGGGATGGTGGAATGAGTTGAGCATCCGCCTCCCATTTTGGTAGATCGTGTGCTTCGAACCCTGGTCGACTCAAATCAATGACTTAAAAATGTATACTTGTTCGCCATTAATAGGATAGGACAAGGACTGGTTAGCACAGTGTCAGGATAATGTGACTGAGTGTAATACTGGGTCATGGTTCCGACAGCCTGGTCTTCCACTCCCAGTGGGGCAGCACTATAAAGTCGATATGAGTACACACTGTCACAAGTCTGTAGGTACCTGTCCTTATATGACATTAGATGTTGCCAAGACGTAAAACAACAACAAACAAACTGACAGCTCTCTCGGTTAGCCTTTGGCCCCCTGGTGTGTAGTTATTGAACCACAAAGTTTGCCAGCGCAGACTGGTTTGCCATCAGTAAGTACAACATACAGGCAAGCAACTGCCACAAGACGACCTTCACCTTCTGACTAATATTAAGCGACACCGGGACACAATCATTGCTATGCCAGCAACCCCATCTTTTGAAACCTGATAGAACTGTTCTATCACCACAGGCCAGCGGTATAAGATCTTCAAGGAGAGGCCCAGGCTTGAGGTCAAGAAAAACTAATTTTTCATTTGAGTGACAAATCCATGGAACAGTGTCCCAGACCAAGTGGTTGAAGCACCAATGGTAGAAGCATCGAAGAGGACACTCACAATTTTATGACTTCAAGGCTCCGTCCGCCCCCATATGTGTGCAAAGGAGATAGTTTTTTTACCATAACGAGCTGGCATTAGAGGCCCAATAGGGCCTAGATCAGCCAAAACAGGATCTATAAGTAGTCTTTATTGAATCGATTTGCGCCTGCGCATAATTCAGTAAGACTTAAGACGCATACACTGACAGATCCAGCCTCATTGTCAAACGAACAAACAAACAAATGTGTTGATCTTGTGGATATCACGTAATGCAAACTCCTACACAGATCCCGGCCGGTAGGAATTGGATCTAATGGCGGCTGCAGGCGGTGTCCTGAGAACCTGATTGGTTAGTGTGGCCTTTATGAGTGTTGAAGAGACCGATCAGAACGTGCGCTCCTAGCACGTGGTTCCCAGTCGAGTCAAACCGATGACTTAATAAATTGATACTTATCGCTTCCTAGCCTGGTGCTCAGCATTAATAGGATAGGTCAAGGACTGGTTAGCTCAGTGACAGGATAATGTGACTGAGTGGGATATTGGGTCATGGTGCCAGCAATAGGCCTGGTCTCCCAGTGGGGCAGCACTATAAAGTCACCATGAGTCTGCACTGTCACAAGTCTGTAGGTACCCGTCTTGATATGACCTTGGATGTTGCCAGGATGTAAAACTCCTACAACTAACCAACCCTAGCACGTGACCTTCCGGATATAGTGGTTGGTTCCAGGCGCGTTTCCAGGGTTCCCCGTAGTGTAGTTCCGGTTCAGGTACATGGTGCAGCGGGACTCTGGGACGCTGAAGTCGAACCCGTAGCAGGTGTCATTGGTGGACACCCCATAGCCCCAGCAGCGGTCCTGACACCTGGTGGCAGACAACAGAACCTTTAGATAGATGTTACTAGATAAAAGATTCACCCCATACATCAGTAGCCTAAGTAGGGGTGAAGAACAACTCGATATATAAAGTAGAGAAAATGTGGGTAAACGAAATTTGTGCATAAATTCTTAATCTAAAATGCAAAATATATTCTTCACATAGCTCAATATATTTACCCACAACCTTTGAACTGATTAAGAGCTTAGTCCAGGAGATCAATGAACTTTAAAGTTTGAATTGACAGCGCCCACATGTCAACATGGCAGCCATTGGCAGGAAGTTGAGAGGTTCCTGGGTAATAACCCAATCTAGGTCAGGAAGCAGTCATTTTCATTGGCTGAGGTAGTCAGGTGGTAGAACCAGTTCATTCAAACATGGAGGATTTACTCCATGGACTCTATCACTTCAAGTTCAAGCTGATTTTATGTCATTATGTCTTGATATTATGTGATTTGAACCCTTTGGAGAGTATATGTTGAGGGAAAACATAAACTCAGATTGTAGCTATTGGATTTTAATCGATACAAGGTAGGAATGCCAAACTAAGACCACCAACACTGAGAAAACCTTTACATAGTGTCGTAATTCACCTCTGAACAGAGTGAGAGGTGAATCTTTTATCTAGGATGTTGCATGAGTTGCAATGTGGGGGAGAAGGTAAGGCTGGGTATGTGGGGAGAGGGTGGTGTGGGGGTGGGGGGGGAGTCTTGTGTGGGGGTGGGGGAGAGGGTTGAGTTGTGTAGCTGCCACCAGAATGACATGCCTGATAATAGTTAAATGGCAAATAGGCAATGTATTCTTAGCTATTGAGCCCTGGGTAGCCATTTGCATTTTGTAACCAGCGGTCAAGGTGAAATATGATACTGCACAACTAAGAGAAAATACATGGATGGACTGTTGGCCTCCATGGGTGGAGGGTAGGCCTACATCTTTGGATGGTAGGCCTACATGGTTGGAGGGTAAGCCTACATGAATTGAGGGTAGGGTGGAGGTTAGGCTTACATGAATACAGGGTAGGCCTAAATTGGTGGAGGGTAGGCCTACATGTTTGGAGGGTAGGCCTACATGTTTGGAGGGTAGGGTGATAGGCTTACATGAATACAGGGATAATAGGGTGGAGGTTAGGCTTACATGAATACAGGGTAGGCCTACATGGTGAGAGGGTAGGGTGGAGGTTAGGCTTACATGAATACAGGGTAGGCCTACATGGTGAGAGGGTAGGGTGGAGGTTAGGCTTACATGAATACAGGTAGGCCTACATGTTTGGAGGGTAGGCCTACATGTTTGGAGGGTAGGCCTACATGAATTGAGGGTAGGCCTACATGGTTAGAGGGTGGGGTGGAGGTTAGGCTTACATGAATACAGGGTAGGCCTACATGGTGAGAGGGTAGGGTGGAGGTTAGGCTTACATGAATACAGGGTAGGCCTACATGGTGAGAGGGTAGGGTGGAGGTTAGGCTTACATGAATACAGGGTAGGCCTACATGGTGAGAGGGTAAGGTGGAGGTTAGGCTTACATGAATACAGGGTAGGCCTACATGGTGAGAGGGTAGAGTGGAGGATAGGCTTACATGAATACAGGGTAGGCCTACATGGTGAGAGGGTAGGGTGGAGGTTAGGCTTACATGAATACAGGGTAGGCCTACATGGTGAGAGGGTAGGGTGGAGGTTAGGCTTACATGAATACAGGGTAGGCCTACATGGTGAGAGGGTAGGGTGGAGGTTAGGCTTACATGAATACAGGGTAGGCCTACATGGTGAGAGGGTAGGGTGGAGGTTAGGCTTACATGAATACAGGGTAGGCCTACATGGTGAGAGGGTAGGGTGGAGGTTAGGCTTACATGAATACAGGGTAGGCCTACATGGTTAGAGGGTAGGGTGGAGCTTAGGCTTACATGAATACAGGGTAGGCCTACATGGTGAGAGGGTGAGGTGGAGCTTAGGCTTACATGAATTCAGGGTAGGCCTACATGGTGAGAGGGTAGAGTGGAGGTTAGGCTTACATGAATACAGGGTAGGCCTACATGGTGAGAGGGTAGGTGGAGGTTAGGCTTACATGAATACAGGGTAGGCCTACATGGTGAGAGGGTAGGGTGGAGGTTAGGCTTACATGATAAGGGTAGGCCTACATGGTGAGAGGGTAGGGTGGAGGTTAGGCTTACAGAATACAGGTAGGCTACATGGTGAGAGTGTAGGTGGGGTTAGACATGAATACAGGGTAGGCCTACATGGTGAGAGGGTAGGGTGGAGGGTAGGCCTACATGAATTGAGGGTAGGCCTACATGGTGAGAGGGTGAGGTGGAGGTAAGGCTTACATGAATACAGGGTAGGCCTACATGGTGAGAGGGTAGGGTGGAGGTTAGGCTTACATGAATACAGGGTAGGCCTACATAGTTAGAGGGTGGGGTGGAGGTTAGGCTTACATGAATTCAGGGTAGGCCTACATGGTGAGAGGGTAGAGTGGAGGATAGGCTTACATGAATACAGGGTAGGCCTACATGGTTAGAGGGTAGGATGGAGGATAGGCTTACATGAATACAGGGTAGGCCTACATGGTTAGAGGGTAGGATGGAGGTTAGGCTTACATGAATTGAGGGTAGGCCTACATGGTGAGAGGGTAAGGTGGAGGTTAGGCTTACATGAATACAGGGTAGGCCTAAGTGGGTGGAGGGTAGGCCTACATTGGTAGAGAATAGGCCTACTTGAGTGGAGGGAGCTATTTTAGGTCACAGGTCATTAAGCAGTGACCTTGACCATGACCTTCAACTCACAGCTGCACAGTGCTGATGTCCCAGGGCTGCCGTACGCCAGCAGACTGGGCCTCTGTATCCATGGTAACGTTGTAACTGTTGCATGGCAACACAGCTTCATCGGCTGGAACACAAGCGCAATCACATTAGCTATTATTATGCGCTGTAATAAATTGGTAAGCGCCACATGACATTGGTAAGCACTGCAATTCCTATGCACCACGTGACATTCCTATGCCCCATGTGATATTGGTAAGCACTGTAATATATTAGTAACAGCAATGTGACATTAGTAAGTGCTCTTATATATTGGTAAGTAACAAGTGACATTTACAAGTACTGTAATCTATTTGTGAGCTCCACGTGGCATTAGTAAGCACTTGATGCATTTGTAAGCGCCATATGACATTGGTAAGTACTGTGTTATATTTGTGTGCGCGACACAACATTAGTAAGTACTGTGATAAATTTGTAAGCTCCATATACCATTGGTAATCACTGCAATATATTCGTGAGCGCCACACCACATTAGTAAGTACTTGCTACATTCGTAAGCATCATTTAACATTATTAAGTACTATACTATATTCGTGAGTGCCACCCTGGATTAGTAAGCACTATGATGTATTTGTAAGCACCACCTGTCATTGGTAAGCACTGTGGTACATTCATAAGCATCATGTGGTATTAGTAAGCTGATGATGAAGATGATGGTGGTGCTGATGCTGTTCCTTATGATAGTGATGTTGACGGTGATGACAATGGTGATGCTGGTAATGACTATGACGATGGTGGTGATGATGGTGACGCAAACTCACGGCAGGTGTACAGACGCCGGTAATGGTCGCTGGTAACATTGAGGCCGACGTTGCTGATGTCATGGTTGAAGCGGTAGAAGAGCCGACAGGTGGCGTTATGTCGGAGATACGTGAAACCATGGCAACGCCGGGCTCGGGGCCGCGAGACGGAGGCCTGGCACGCGTGTGCACACCCGCGCAGACTGGTCAGCCCGTAGGTGGTGCCACCTGGCGGGGAAGTATGAACCGTCGTCACGAAGCGCGTCGCAACGCAACCTGGTGGGCGATAAAAGGAGAGGGTGGTGAGGGTGTGATATTATTCACGTAATGACAGTTTAGGGGACTTCGTAATATTATCAAATGATACTTGATTGTGTGACTGAGTAGGATATCAGGTCATGGTGCTGGTGGCCTAGTCTCCCAGTGGGGAAGCACTATAAAAAGCGCCATGATTGTGCATTGTCACAAGTCTGTAAGTACTCGTCCTGATATGACCTTAGATATTGCTAGGAGATAAAACAACAAACAAATCATATCTGACCTTGACACGCGGGGTCACGTGTGTAGTGATCCGTGTCCTTCCGGTCAGTCACGTGCGGTGCAGGGTCAGTGATCACGTGACACTCCACGTCACTTCCGGCCAGCTTGGTGACGTCATAGCCGTAGCAGGTCTCGTTGTGCGCGGACGTCCAGCGGTCACAGCGTTCCTTACAGCTCCGGCGGGTCTTGGCGTTCTGGAGGACGCCACCAGAGGCGACACTCTGCGGACTGAGCTGGTACCCACATCGATCTGAGGGAAAAGTAACGTAAAGCTTGTTTATTTAACAACGCCTCTACAGCCCAATGATTTTCATATCATCGGCTATTAGATCTAAAAAATATGGTCATTCTGACATATTTCTTCAGAGGAAACCCACTGCCACCACATAAGTTATTCTTTCCGATAAGTTGCAAGGGGTCTTTTATATCCACTTTCCCACAGACAGGACAGCACAGCCTTTGATGACCCAGTTGTGGACCACTGGTTGGAACGGAAAATAGCCCAAACTGCAAATGGGTCCACTGAGCAGGATCGATAGGATGACCGACAGCCTCACAAGTGGACACACTAGCCTGAGCTACGTCCCGCTCCCCCAGTTGTATGATCTGAGGGAAGTCACATGACTCCATGCATATTGTAAAATATTCCGATAATGAAGCACTGGTGGGGGAATGCAAATGGTCTATTGGTGAAAAAGGTGTATAGGGCCAGGTGCATAAATGTTATGTAGTTGCTGGTGGTGCTTGATTCATTGGTAAATAGTCATTGTGTGTTAGTCAGATAGTGTGTAAGGGGCACTTGGAGCTCTACCCACTACCCCCTCCCCCCTCTGCCTGGCATGGATCACCACACACTCAGCTCAGGGCCGGTGGTGGCCAGGGGAGCCACACCACATGGTGGTGGTGGGCAGATCACTGTAACCATGGTGACACAGGAATGCTTGATGTTCATTGGTGGAGCTGTAGATGCTTGATTCTCATTGGAGAATACGGTCAGGTGATATACTATACTGGATCCATGTCATCATCATCATCATGCTGTCAGTCGCGATGCGACAAAGACTGCTTTCATTATGATGACTATGGCATGCCTTAAGCCCTCACTTCTACCATTCAGGGCCTTGGGTCCTAACCATTAGGCTCTCTCAGCCACAAATCCTAAGTGGAAATGTGCTATGTAAGCAATATGTCGCGATTCACCCAATATGTCGCAATTCGCGTCAACATTTTATACGCTTTCCAATTTTCAAATGTTGGCAGTTTTAGAACCGCCTAATGTTACATACGGCAGGTTTGTGGGTCGATCCCATAGAAATCAGTTCCTGTCGCGGTGTCGAGGGCTGAGGTTCGCTCTCCTGTGTAGAGCTGTGGAGGGAGAAAAGGAACAGGCGATAATAGTTGGTCATTGTCTTTCCTCAAATACTTCCACCATTGAGAGAAGGCTGGACAGACACATTGGAGAGGACACCCACAATTATATGACTTTAAGGGGCTGTCACATTAGGTTTTTTTGCGGGAGCGAACAGCGGCGTAAGCGCGTTACGTCATATACGTCAGTATACGCCGGCAAATGCTTGATTGATTGATTGGTGGTTGCTTTACGCCGTGTCGGCAGCATAGGCCATATTCACGGCGAGAAATGTTTGTTTTTTGTTCAAACCATCGCTTTTACATGTCATATCGCTTTTACACGCCATATGCTACGCATACGCTACGCATACACCGTCATACGCTGTCATACGCCGATCCTCCAACAAGCCTGTTTCCTTGCTCAAAATTTTCAGCGTATGGCAGCGTATGGATCATATGCTGCTCATACACTAGGCATATGCTATGCATATGCCGGCATAGGTTACGCATAGGTTAGGGGTACGTCGGCATAGGTTGGGTGTATGCTGGATTGACACCCGCCCGGTGTCTCTTGCGTACCCCCAACGTTCTGTAAAAGTGGTGTCACACTACAGCGTATGGTTTTAGCGTATGGATTTTCGACCCATACACCGTCATACGCTTCGCATACACTATGCATACGCCGTCATATGCCGTCATACGCCGTCATATGCCCTCATATGCGCATCCGTCCAAATTTTTTTTGAGCATGCTAAAAAATGTTCCCCTTATGGCGGCGTATGGCTCATACGCTGCGCATACGCTCGACGTACGCTATGCATACGCCGACATAGGTTACACATAGGTTGGGCATATGCTGAACCTGTCAATCACAACCGTCAAACCTCATCACAGTACGCCACGCATAGGTTGGGATATGCTTTGAATACGCCGTCATAGGCTAGGGGTAGGTTAGGCATAGGTTAGGCATAGGTTAGACATAGGTTAGGCATAGGCTGGGCATACTCTTCAGATGCCGCTGGGACCTCGTGCGTAGTGTATGACAGCGTATGACGGTGTATGGGTCGAAAACCGCATACGCCGGCATACGCTAACGCCATACGCCGTAATGTGACAGGGCCTTCAGGGCTCCATCCACCGCCATACATGTGCAAAGAAACAGTTCTTTTTTGCCATAAAGAGCTGGCATTAGAGGCTCAATAGACCTATTTCATATGACGTCAGCATAGGTATCTAGGTCAGTGTGCGCGCCTTTTGGCTGCAGGACGACACACTGTCACATTACAAACTCAATGGCTATGAGCAATCTTCATAGAGAACAAGTGAAATATCTCTAGAACCACACCACCTAGAAACAAACCGATTGGAACACATAGAAAACATATTCAACGGATAGATTATATTAAATTTATAAGGTTAGGGTTCTGTATTTCTATTAATTTTGAATAAAATAGACGTTTTGCACTGCACATACCGGCAAACTCAATGCATTGTCAATGGTCTTGAGCAATCTTCATACAGAAAAAGTGAAATATCTCTAGAACCACACCACCTAGAAACAAACCGATTGGAACACATAGAAAACATATTCAACGAATAGATTATATTAAATTTATAATGTTAGGGTTCTGTATTTCTATTAATTTTGAATAAAATAGACGTTTTGCACTGCGCGTACCGGCAAACTCAATGCATTGTCAATGGCCGTGAGCAATCTTGAATTATCTTTATACAAATAAAGTGAAATATCTCTAAAACCAAACCACCTAGAAACAAACCGCCTGGTAAACATATATAAAACATATTCAATGAATAGATCATATTAAATTTATAAGGTTAGGGTTCTGTATTTCTATTAATTTTGAATAAAATAGAGGTTTTGCACTGCGCGTACCAGCAAACTCAATGGTAGTGTGCCTTCGTTCTGCAGCCAAGCTGCGCGCGCATACACAATGTTTATAAACATTGAAAGGGGTCTATAGGGCCTAGATGAGCCAGAAGAGGATCTGTAAGTTAATCTGCAAGTATTATATGATAACCTCCGTACTAATCGTGCAGTCAATATTGTCAAATCTACCAAGAGTTTGAGTTTGAGACAATTAACTATACCTCAGCAGTTCGGCTGGTTGTTGGAGATTTATGTCCTGGCAACATCTAAGGTCATATCAGGACAACTACCTACTGACTTGTGATAGTGCGCACCCATGGCAACTTTAGAGTGCTGCCTCACTGGGAAATCAGGCTGCCAGCACCATGACGCCGATATCCCACTCAGTCATATTATCCTGACACCAAGCCAACCAGTCCTTGCCCTATCCTAATAATGCCGAGCGTCTGGCTAGGAAGTGACAAGTATCAATTTGATAAATCATTGGTTTGACTCAACCGGGAATTGAACTCCCGACCTTTCGCACAGGAGGCCTGCGCTCTACTGATTCGGCCAGCGCATCCTGTGCGTGCTGCTTGTGCTTTGGTTGGTTCCGGTATATGATAACCACCCTTCCCTGCAATCATTACTGTGGAGCATGCGTAGTAAGCATTAGTTCTTGCCACTGCCACCAGAGGGCAGGTTGCTGGTTGAAATCCTCTATAATACTGTAGTAGTCCCAACATGAGCTCCACCACCACTCAGTGGCGACAGAGACTACACCGTCTACTGTCACAGTTCTTCTGCGTCAGGTGGCGGAAAACTACCCGGTTGACAGGTCCCGGGATGGACTGCCCGTACTGTGTCTGGCTAGTGGCTCCCCTATCATGAGAGGTTACCTGTGACCTGGCTGGGCCGTGGACGGGTCACTTGATTCTGTGACGCCGCGGTAGGTGGAGATCAAGTATTAAATGTGGGCAGCATACATTTCTCTGAGCGCCTCTACACTCACCTTACACTCAGCTGTCCGGTAGGTGAACACAAAGCCCTGGCAGGTGGCGCCACTAGCGTTCCGGAAGTTGAAGCAGGCCGTGGCGCAGTCAGACACAGTGCGCATGCGCGCCGCCTCCTGCATCCGGGCCTCCAGGTCGAACGGCTTCCGGTTTGTGACAGGTGAGAACTTCACCATGCAGGCTGAGTGGAGAAAAGGGAGCAGGATAGGTGAATTAGCGGTAACTATCCTGAACTGAAGGACAGAGGGTGAATTAGCGGTAACTATCCTGATCTGTAGGACAGAAGGTGAATTAGCGGTAACTATCTCAAACAGTAGGACAGAGGGTGAATTAGTGGTAACTATCGTGAATGGTAGGAAAGATGGTGAATTAGCAGTAAATATCTTGACCTGTAGGATAGAGGGTGAATTAGCGGTAACTATCCTGAACTGTAGGACAGTGGGTGAATTAGTCTGAACAAGTGAGCGGTTGATGGTAATTAATGGGTTAGACAATAGGGGTGAGAAAATGGGAATTATGTGGAATCAGATTGAAAAATTGTAATTGTCCTGAATAGTGGCGAGGTAATTAATTATCCTGGAAAGGAGTGAAAAATGGTAAGTATCCTAATAGGGAGTGGGAGCTTGATTGGTAGTGAGGAATGGTAATTATCCTGAATCGCAATGAGATAATGATAATTATATTGAAAAAGCGCAGAGCATAGCAGTTATCATGATTGAAAGTGTGAAATGATAATTATCCTGAATGGTAGTGGGAAATGGTATTTATCCTGATAGGGAATCTGGAATGGTATTTAACATGAATATAAATGTAGAATAATCCTGAATGACACTGATGCATTGTAATTATCCTGAATGGGTCCGGGGAATTGTAATTATCCTGAATATCACTGATCCACGGTAATTATCTGAATGAGACAGAGACATGGTAATTATCCTGAATAGTAGTGGGAAATGGTAATTATCCTGAATGGGACTTAAATAATGGTAATTTTCCGGAAGGGGACTGAGAAATGGTAATTATCTTGAATGGGACCGGGGATTGGTAATTATCCTGATGGATGCATGGCGAGGGGCACGCATTGCCTGTAGGTTGTGTATCCATAGACTGTTCCCTTGTGGTGTGTTCCCTTGTTCCGCATTCGCTTGTGACCTTGTGATATGCCACACAGAAAATGAACATGTTCATGCTCTATGTTCCCAGTCAGTACGTCACATGTGCCATGCACAAGGCCATACGGTCCCTGGGTCAAACCTATGTGAAATAGCGAAATAGCAAATGGTAGACAGGAAGTGTGAACACTTATTTGTTTCTCATTTTTGCTTGAGTGCAAGTAAATATGCAACACAAGGAATAATTAGTAGCATGTGGTGAATAAGGGGTCAAATTTCCATGGATCATCAGCCCATACTTTTTCTTATCTGTTCTTGAATGAATTTATTGACTCGGCATCAATAACATTTTGTGGGAGACTGTTCCATATATTTATGATCCTGTTTAAGAAACTGTGTTGTCTTAACTTTGAAATGGCTCTGGGTTTTACTAGTTTGAGAGTATGGCCCCGAATGCCTTCTCTTTTATTCAAGGTGAAAAATTGGTTCATATCTATTTTATCAAAACCTTTCATAATTTTAAATACTTCAATTATGTCACTTCTTTTCTTTCTGTAGGAAAGGGTAGGAAGTTTAAATTCCCTAAGCCGTTGTTCATAGAACTGCAACTAATTTCGTTGCACGTCTCTGAACCCTTTCGATCTCCAGAATATCTTTCCGAAAAATTGGGCACCAAATTTGTGGACAGTATTCCAAAATTGGCCTAACAAGAGACTTAAATAGAATGAGAAAATTGTTCTTGTTGAGGCGATGGAAAGTTCTTTTAATTATTCCTACTCTCTGGTTAGCATTTGGGAACGGCCACTAAGCAAAACACAGGTTCATTGTCTGTGTGGCGCCTCACAAGGTCACAAGCGAACACGGAACAAAGGAACACACCACAAGGGAACAGTCTATGGATAGACGGCTTGATACCTGCGGTAGGCGCCTTGACACACTGCACACCGTCGTTCAGGAAGTGGTGTGACGTCACGGCGTCCCTCAGCATGCTGGGGTCGTACTGCGCGTCTGTGATCCTGCAGGTTCCGTCAGCGTGGTTGAACGTGCCAGCGGTGCACCTGCAATGAGCACAAGGTGTATGTAACACAAGGTGCAGTAGTGGGCGGACAAGGTGCAGCATGCTTGTTTGTTTGTTGGAGTTTACGGCCTGGCAACATCTAAGGTCATATCAGGACAGGTACCTGCAGAGTTTTGACAGTGCGCACTCATGGCGACTTTATAGTGCTGCCGCACTGGGTTTGGTTGGTTGTTGGAGTTTTACGTCCTGGCAACATCTAAGGTCATATCAGGACGGGTACCTGCGGACTTTTGACAGGTGATTTTATAGTGCTGCCCCACTGGGTGACCAGGCCTACTGCCAGCACGGTGACCTGATTTCCCCACTCAGTCACATTATCTGGATACTGTGCCAACCAGTCCTTGCCCTAACCTAGTAGCAACACACTTTAAGATACAACAAACAAAGTTACGATACTTAGAATATTCATGTATGGAATATATGGTCAAATCACGTGACCAGGTCGTTAATGTGTGGATGTGTCTGTGTGTGAGTGTGGGTGTGGGTGTGTGTTTGTGTGAGGGGGTGCACCTACATGTACCCTTCCTGATATGACCCTAGATGTTGCTCAGACATAAAACAACAAACACCGATAACGATAATTAGATTATCCAGGTATATGGTCAAATCACATGATCAGATCGCTGATGTATGGATGTGAGTGTGTGTGTGTGTGAGTGTGTGTGAGTTTGTGTATGTGTGTGTGAGGTGTGGATGTAGGTGTGGATGTAGGTGTGGATGTGAGTGGATGTGAGTGTGTGTGGGTGTGAGTGGGTGAGGTGTGGATGTAGGTGTGTGTGTGGATGTGAGTGTGTGAGGGTGTTGATGTGAGTGAATGTAGGTGTGGATGTGAGTGGATGTGGGTTTGGATGTGGGTGTGTGTGGATGTGTGTGTGGGTGTGAGTATGAATGGATGTGTGTGTGTGGGTGTGAGTGTAAGTGTGAGTGTGTGTGTGGATGTGAGTGTAAGTGTGAATGTGGATGTGAGTGTGTGTGTGGATGTGAGTGTATACGTGTGGATGTAGGTGTGGCTGTGAGTGGATGTGGGTGTGTGAGTGTGTGTGTGTGAGATGTGCATGTGGCTGTGGGTGTGTGTGTGGATGTGAGTGTGTGTGGTGTTGATGTGAGTGGATGTGTGTGGGTGTGACTGTGAGTGTGTGTGAGGTGTGGATGTAGGTGTGTGTGTGTGAATGTGAGTGTGTATGTGGATGTGTGTGTGTGTTGATGTGAGTGGATGTAGGAGTGGATGTGGGTTTGGATGTGTGTGTGTATGTGTGTGAATGTGTGTGTGGGTGAGAGTATGAGTGGATGTGTGTATGGGTGTGAGTGTAAATGTGAGTGTGTGGATGTGAGTGTATGTGTGTGAGTGTATGTGACTGTGTGTGTGGGTGAGAGTATGAGTGGATGTGTGTATGGGTGTGAGTGTAAGTGTGAGTGTGTGGATGTGAGTGTATGTGTGTGGATGTGAGTGTCTGTGTGTGGATGTGAGTGTATGTTTGTGTGGATGTGAGTCTGGATGTGAGTGTATGTGTGTGCGTGTATGTGAGTGTGTGTGTGGATGTGAGTGTGTGTGTGTGGATGTGAGCGTGTGTGTGTGGATGTGAGTGTATGTGTGTGGATGTGAGTGTATGTTTGTGTGGATGTGAGAGTGGATGTGAGTGTATGTGTGTGAGTGTATGTGAGTGTGTGTGTGGGTGAGCGCGTAACTGTAAGTGTGTATGTAGATGTGAGTGTGGGTTTGAGTGTGTGCGTGGTGTGAATATGTGTGTGTGCATGAGTGTATGTGTATGTGTGAGTTTGAAAGCAGATCCTCTATTCTCAATTGTCTTCTGGTCAGAGAAAGAGAGGACGTGTCTCGTCGCCCTCGTCTCCGGTTCAAGGATACTATCAAGAGAATCCTGAAGCTGAGAGACATTAGGACCGACTCATGGACATCATTATCACAGCAGAGAGCTAAATGGAGAGCGGCAGTTAAGAAATGAAAGCAGTCTTTGTCTCATTGCAACAGTCAGCATGATGATGATGGTGATGTGTGAGTGTATGTGTAGTGTACCTACTCTAATGTATTGTAATTTTGGAGCTGGGATGAAAGATCTCCGCGATTTCGCGATTTCAGGGATTTTTCCTGTAGCTATTCGTGTATACTAATGTGTTGTTTTACGCTTAGCACCATCAGCATATATACTAATATATGGTGCAGACGCCGCAGCGTATACTACTATTAGTAATAATGGGGAGCTTTCATGAGCCAGTTCTCTCGCTTTACACTTGGTGGCAGCACCCGTTCCCGGTCCAAGTCGGCCATCATGGTTGGAGAGAAGGGTTTAGGTGTGTGTGTGTTTGTGGTGTAGGTGTGTGGTGGGGGTTTAAGGATGTGGTGGGGGTGTAGGTATGTGTGTGGTAGGGGTGTAGGTGTGTGTTGGGTGTGTGGTGAGGGTTTAGGGGTGTGGGGGGGGTGTAGGTGTGTGGTGGGGGTGTAGGTGTGTGGTGGGGGTGTAGGTGTGTGGTGGGGGGTTTAGGGATGTGGGTTGTGGTGGTTGGGGTGTAGGTGTGTGGTGGGTGTGTTGGTGGGTGTTGTGGTGAGGGTTAGGGGTGTGGTGGGGGTGTAGGTGTGTGGTGGAGGTTTAGGGATGTGGTGGGGGTGTAGCTGTGTGTGTGTGTGGTGTAGGTGTGTGGTGGGGGTTTAGGGATGTGGTGGGATGTAGGTATGTGTGTGGTAGGGGTGTAGGTGTGTTGGGTGTGTGGTGAGGGTTTAGGGGTGTGGTGGGGGTGTAGGTGTGTGGTGGGGGTTTAGGGATGTGGTGTGTGTGTGGTTGGGGTGTAGGTGTGTGGTGAGGGTTTAGGGGTGTGGTGGGGGTGTAGGTGTGTGGTGTGGTTGTGTGGTGGAGGTGTAGGTGTGTGGTGATGGCTTAGGGGTGTGGTGGGGGTGTAGGTAAGTGGTGGGGGTGTAGGTGTGTGGTGAGGGTTTAGGGGTGTGGTGGAGGTGTAGGTGTGTGGTGGGGTTGTGGGTGTGTGGTGGTGTAGGTGTGTGGTGTGGGTGTAGGTGTGTGGTGGGGGTTTAGGTGTGTGGTGGGCGTGCAGGTGTGTGGTGGGGTTGTAGGTGTGTTGTGAGGGTTTAGGTGTGTGGTATGTGTTTTGGTGGTGTAGGTGTGTGGTGGTGGTATTTGGTGGGGTGTAGGTGTGTGTGATTGAGGTGTAGGTGTGTGGTGAGGGTGTATGTGTGTGTGTGGTGGTGTAGGTGTTGTGTGTGGGTGGTGAGGGTGTAGGTGTGTGGTGGGGGTGTCAGGGGTACCAACCAAAGCATTACAGAGACTGGCATGCATCGCCATCTGACGAGAAACTCATGCAAACTGAAAGGTCCCCATTGCTTAAAACGGCGCAGCACTATCAGCGTATACTACTAATAAATGCTTCAAACGGCGCAGCACTATCAGCGTATACTACTAATAAATGCTTCAAACGGCGCAGCACTATCAGCGTATGCTACTAATATGTGCTTCAAACTTAAGTTATATGTATGAAACCGGTGTGGCGGTTTCAGCGCCCGGTCAGTTTCAGCGCCCTGCCGTGGTCAAAACACCCGTGGCCTCGCCGGCTACAAGCTCAGCTGCTGCCCGGCAGTGTTAGGGACCGATTAGGCCGAAATCTATTGAATGCGATCATATTTAACAGAATTACATACTCAAATAATGAAATTTAATTAAATTAACCTTAAATTCCAAGCGATATTAACATAGCAGCTAGATCAGCGTCGAATCGCCGAGTGTAAACAAAACAAGTAGCAGTGCTCGCCGCAACATGCGTAAATCCGCGCATGCGCAGAAGCCACGGCAGGGCGCTGAAACTGACCGGGCGCTGAAACCGCCACACCGGACTTCGGGGAATTTCCCCATTCCCTGACAATGCTAAACTTGTGGGAGAATATCAGAATTTCTGGGGTTTTTTCCCGGGAGACCACCTTCAACCATGAGAACAAGACATTTGACAGTCAAGCAAGTGAGACACTACAAAACAGTACAATAATAACGTCACGCAGTTAAGGTCAAACAAAGAATTTACACTACACATGCAAATATAAAGAAAAACACTGGAAGATAACTGAGTATAAACAAACATATATCAGTTTTTATAAATGCTTTGTTTAAATTGTCTTACATGTCATAGATGTTATCAAATAAATATTGACTCAATACTTTTTTTTTTAAATGTCCACTGATGCAATTGTCATAATTGAGCAAGTGACATGCTAGAAAACCAGTACAATAATAACAACACATACTTAAGGTCAAACAAAGAATGGACACAACACATGCAAAGATAAGAAACGACACATGAAGCTGACTGAGTATGCATTTTGTTTGCTTTTATAAATGCGTTGTCTAAGTTGTCTTACATGTCATAGATGCTATCAAATATATATTGACTCAATACTTATATACAAACAAATAAATAAAAATAAATGTTCACTGATACAATTGTTATGATTAAGCATGAATATTAATTTGAACATCTTGGGAAATTCTGTTAATAAAATACAATATTAAATATTGTAATAGAAAAGTCTCATGTTACATACGAAATGTTAACATTAATTGTCATGTTGCTTGAAAATATGAAAATATACATTGTGCCCTCAATATATTTACACATTAAAAAAGAAAAAAAAAAGGAAAGGGGTAATTGTGCATGATTGTGTGATTGAATCTTGTTCCTCTGTTCCATTGAAAGGGAGATGCAATGTATGTGTGTTTCAGTTGTGTTGTTATCCAAACGCCCCTAGTGTGGCACAGGGTTACGTCTAGATACACGGGTGAATTCCAACCCTATATAAAAAAGGTCGAAAATGCGGGTCAATGAAATGAGAGCCTAATTTCACAATGTAAGAAGCAACAATTATTCTTTACATATGTCTTATTATTAGCACGCTACCTTTGAGTTGAAAAATATAATATAATATCTAGTTTAATAAGATTTAAAAGTGAAATTGAAGGCGTTCTACGGCCGCCATCTTGTCTTTTTGCATTCTCTCCCATTTCACCAACTCTATGCCGATATAAGTACCCATTTGATACTGGAGGCAGGCATTCTACTCCCTGTTCCATACTAAAGCTATTTTCGCCCGTATTTAGACTACATTGTCGTTCACCCGTATACTACAAGTACCGGGTGAATCTTTTATCTAGGTTACGTCATGAGAGAACGTTCTAAATAAAGACAGTTGCAAACTAGAACTCACAGTGTTGACATCAACGTATATTACACCTACCTGTATCCGTCCTCCTGCCTCCCATTGCCATAGCTACCCAGGCAGGCCATCCTGCACTTAGGGAGGCTGTCGACCTCCCTAGGCATCCTCCTGGAGCGCACATAGCCCGCCAGGGTGCGCCCCGTGTGGAAGTAGGTCGCCTGGTCGCAGTAGGCTGCCGGGCACAAGCAGACGACAGTTCTTAAACTTAAAGGTACTTAACCTGGTTGTTCTTAAAGGTACATAACCTGGCTGTTCTTAAAGGTACATAACCTGGCTGTTCTTGAAGGTACATAAACTGGCTGTTATTAAAGGTACTTAACCTGGCTGTTATTAAAGGTACTTAACCTGGCTGTTATTAAAGGTACATAGCCTGGCTGTTCTTAAAGGTACATAACCTGGCTGTTCTTAAAGGTACTTAACCTGGATGTTCTTAAAGGTACTTAACCTGGCTGTTCTTAAAGGTACTTAACCTGGTTGTTCTTAAAGGTACATAACCTGGCTGTTCTTAAAGGTACATAACCTGGCTGTTCTTAAAGGTACATAACCTGGCTGTTCTTAAAGGTACATAACCTGGCTGTTCTTAAAGGTACATAACCTGGCTGTTCTTAAAGGTACATAACCTGGCTGTTCTTAAAGGTACTTAACCTGGCTGTTCTTAAAGGTACATAACCTGGCTGTTCTTAAAGGTACATAACCTAGCTGTTCTTAAAGGTACATAACCTGGCTGTTCTTAAAGGTGCATAACCTGGATGTTCTTAGAGGTACTTAACCTGGCTGTTCTTAAAGGTACTTAACCTGGCTGTTCTTAAAGGTACATAACCTCGCTGTTCTTAAAGGTACATAATCTGGCTGTTCTTAAAGGTACATAACCTGGCTGTTATTAAAGGTACATAACCTGGCTGTTCTTAAAGGTACTTAACCTGGCTGTTCTTAAAGGTACATAACCTGGCTGTTCTTAAAGGTACATAACCTGGCTGTTCTTAAAGGTACACAACCCGGCTGTTCTTAAAGGTACATAACCACTGTTCTTAAAGGTACATAACTTGATGGTTTTAAGTTTCTGTCATTTTATCAGATAAATATAGTAGGTTAATCGCTATGATCTATCTTACTTTAGTTTGAACTAACTTTGCTTAACTTTGACTAACTTAGGGGATATAGCAGATGCGGTGGCCGAATCGGTAGAGCGTAGGCCTCCCGTAAGGAAGGTCGGGAGTTCAATTCCCGGTCGAGTCAAATCAATGACATACAAAATTGATACTTGTCGCTTCCTAGCCAGGCACTCGGCATTAATATGATAAGGCAAGGACTGGTAGGCTCAGTGTCAGGATAATGTGACTGAGTTGTGGATCGGAAAAGAATAACCAAAGAAGGTGTATGGTAGGTGAGTGCAGTGAGGAACTGACACCACAGGGTGCGGAAAAAAGGAAACTTGTTTTATTTAACGACACCTCTAGATCACATTGATTTTTATCATCACCTATTGGATGTCAAACATATGGTTATTTTGACATATTTCTTTGGATGAAACCCGCTGCCGCCATATAGGCTACTCTTTCCGAGAAGCAGCAAGGGATCTTTTATATGCACTTTTTCACAGGCACAACAGCACCTACCACAAGCCTTTGTGGACCACTGGTTGGAACGGAAATTAGCCCAAACTACAAATGGGTGCACTGAGCAGGATCGATAGGATGACCCACACCTTCACAGGTGGACACTCTACCGCCTGAGCTACGTCACTAGTTACTCACACTCCCTGCAGGGGGAAGGTGCATCGGTAGTAACTGTTGTGGATCAGAAAAAAAAAACCACCAAAGAAGGTGCATGGTAGGGAAGAGGAGTGAAGAACTGACACCGCAGGGTGAAGGTGCGTCGCTAGTTGTGGATAAAAAAAAAAACCACACCAAAGAAGGTGCATGTTAGATGAGTACAGTGAGGAACTGACACCGCTGGGTGAAGGTGCGTCGGTAGTTGTGGATCTGGTGAGTAGTGCCGACTGGTTCCAGTCGGTAGTCGGGCGTGTTGAGCAGATGGCAAGTCTTCCACTGGTCGTTAAAGTCGAACCCGTAGCACGGCACCGCCCGGCCCAGGCAGTCCTGTAAGGAGACGGGAGACTGAGAGAGACTGTGGGGGGAGTTTGATTGTTTATTGTTGTTTTACATCCAAGCAACATCTTAGGTCATGTCAGGATGTGTACCGACTTGTGACACTGTGCACTCTTGGCGTCTTTATAGTGCTGCCCCACTGGAAGACCAGGCCGCCAGCACCATGACCTGATATCCCACTCAGTCACTTTATCCTGACACTGAGCCAACCAGTCCTTGCCCTATCCTAATAATGCCGAGTGCCAGGCTAGGAAGCGACAAATATACATTTGTATGTCATTGGTTTGACTCGACCAGCATTCGAACCCACGACCCCACGATCTACCAACACGGGAGATGGACGCTCTAACTCATTCGGCCATCCCATCTGATCCACCTTTAGGGGGAGAGTGTCAGGGGGGTGGGGTGGTTGAGGGGAGAGTGTGAAGGGAGAGTGTGGGGGGAGAGTGTGAGGGGAGACAGGGGAGAGAACCCGAAGGGAGACTGAGGGGGACTGTGGGGGGAGAGTGTGAGGGGAGACTGTGTGGGAGACTGTGAAAGGAGACTGTGTGGGGAGATTGTTAGGGGAGACTGAGGGGAGACTGTCGAGGAGACTGCGAGGAGAGACTGTAGGGGGTACTGTGTGAGGAGAGTGTGAGGGGAGACTGTGCGGGAGACTGTGAAAGGAGACTGTGTGGGGAGATTGTTAGGGGAGACTGAGGCCAGATTGGGAGGAGACTGTGAGGGCAGACTGTGAGGGCAGACTGTGAAGGGAGACTGTGGGGAGACGATGGGGGGAGAGTGTGGGGGGAGGCTGAGGGAAGATTGTGAGAGGACTGTGGAAAGACTGGGGAGAGATTGTGAGGGAGACTGTGGGGGAGATTGTAGGGGAGACTATGAGGGAGAGTGTGGGAGAGAGTGTGCGGGGAGACTGAGGGGAGACTGAGGGGAGGCTGAGGGGAAACTGTGAGGAGGGATTGTTAGGGGAGACTGAGGGGAGATTGTGAGGGGAGAGTGTGGGCGGAGAGTGAGGAGAGACTGAGGGGAGACTGTAAGGGGTGAATGTGGGGGGGGGGGGAGACTGTGAGGGGAGCTGTGGGTGGAGACTGAGGGGAGACTGTGAGGGGAGAGTGTGGGTGGAGACTGAGGGGAGACTTAGGAGAGGTTAGTTTGACAACAATTGCTTCTCAACTTTGGAAATCAATTAGCAATTTTGCAATGTGCGTTTTCTATTACAGACAGGATAGTCGAATGTGTTGAACGCTTACTTCCCTGTGGCGTTCCGACAGCCGAGTCAAGCCAATGACATACAAATTTATATTTGTCGTTACCTAACCTGGCATTTAGCATTACTATGCGATTGAAATTTCACCTGCTTAAAGCTGCATAGTCCGATGAAAACATCACAATTTTCAAAACCAAAATAATTATCCAGATTGGATTCTACATATGAAGAGTTCGGGCACAAAACCACGTAAACGCCAATCTAATAATGGAGATAAACATAGGAATCAAACCATCAAGAAGTAATCTTTTTATATTCCTATTCTTTTGTTCGTTGCTCCATAACCATGTGATCATATCAAAAGTGGAATTAGTAAGACTTAAAATTATTTTCAGGTAAATATATTTTATTTAAACTAGATTTTTTGATTGGCATTGACGTGTTTTTGTGCTTGAACTCTTCATATCTTACTTAGATACTGGTGCACAAACATTTGTCACCACAGAGAAGGGAATACTGAAACAATTTAATAGAACATGTTACTGCTGAAGCCTTTGGTGTCAGAGTTTTGGCGTGTTTGCCAAAATTAATTTTATATGGTTGCGCTTCAAATATCTCAAAAGTTAGCCATTTAAAATAAAGGTTACTTCAATCAACCTAATATATTTATCTCAGAAAATGACAGAAACTCAAAACCATCAGACTATACAACTTTTATCAAGGAATGTAATCAACAAAATTAGTGGTTTGCATAACTTGGAGACGGCACTGAATAAGATCACTCCATCAGCTGGATATCGTGCAATAACTGCTTAGTATCGTTACCTGCCAGCAGTTTGCGAGGGTTTGTGAAGAACTGAGTGTTCGTGGTGTGGACTTGGTGATGACACTCCGAGTGTCGGTAGTCAGGATGAACTCCTTCGACACGTCATCTGGAAACACACCGCAGAGCAAGCATCAAGGTGATTGGTTCAATCCACAAACCAAGCTGAAGGTTTAACCTGTGCGCAATCAAGTGTTTTCGTTGTGTTAAGACAACGAAAGCTAGATTATTCCCATGGATCAACTAGTTTAATACAACTGTTGGAAGAACTGGTTCTTGTCTGAGTTTTGACATACAGCAACATTGAGCAACGTCATAGCTGACAACTTGAGAAAACAATACAATACAAGGTGCCAATACAAGGTGCCAATACAAGGTGCCATAGACATCCTGATACCAAATCAGAGGTAACCTGATAATAGTTGAGCCTCGTCAGTCCTTGGATGGGTGACCACCTGGGAATACAAGGTGATGTAGACATTCTGATACAACCTGGTCGCCAACAAAATCATTAGTAGGTTTAGTAATAGTTGAGCCTCGTCAGTCGTTGGATGGGTGACCACCTGGGAATACAAGGTGATGTAGACATCCTGATACAAACTTGTCGCAAACAAAATCATTAATAGATTTAGTAATAGTTGAGCCTCGTCAGTCCTTGGATGGGTGACCACCTGGGAATACAAGGTGATGTAGACATTCTGATACAACCTTGTCGCCAACAAAATCATTAGTAGATTTAGTAATAGTTGAGCCTCGTCAGTACTTGGATGGGTGACCACCTAGGAATACAAGGTGCTGTAGACATCCTGATACAGGTCTATGCCATATTAAATCATTATTGGGTTAGTAAAAGTTGAGTCTTATCAGTACTTGGATGGGTGACCACCTCGGAATACAAGGTGCTGTAGACATCCCGATACAGAAGTATAATCTACCAAATTAGTAGTGGTTAAGTAATAGTTTAGCTTTATCAATACTTGGATGGGTGACCACCTCGGAATACAAGGTGCTGTAGACATCCCGATACAGACGTATAATCTACCAAATCAGTAGTGGATAAGTAATAGTTGAGCCTCATCAGTACTTGGATGGGTGACCACCTGGGAATACAAGGTGCTGTAGACATCCTGATACAGGCTTATCGCCTACCAAATCAGTCACGGTTAAGTAATAGTTGAGCTTTATCAATACTTGGATAGGTGACCAACTCCGAATACAAGGTGCTGTAGACATTCTGATACATCCTTCATCAATCAATCAATGGGTGCCGTCTTCTCGAAGAAGGTTGGCTGCAATGGACCTCCATCTCTTCCTGTCATACATCCTTATAGTCGACTAAATCAGTCATGGATAAGTAATATTTTAGTCTTGTCAGTACATGGATGGGTGACCACCTGGGAATACAAGTTTCCATAGACATCCTGATACAGGCTTATCGCCTACAAAATTATTAGTGGGTTAGTAATAGTTGAGCCTCGTCAGTACTTGGATGGGTGACCACCTGGGAACACAAGGTGCTGTAGACATCCTGATATAACTGTATAGCCTATCAAATCTCTCATGGATAATTAAGAGCATAAATACTACAATAGACCCCAACAGTTAAGCTAGTGACATCTATCGGCAGAATCTGGAACCACCCTATTCGGGTACATTCCCCAAGTGCCTATAATTTCACATGCTATATCTCCATAAAGAATGCTTGGAAAAATAATAAAATGCCTGATTATATTCAGATATTTATATCACAACGTGATTCAAGCTTTTAGCCTTGTAATACATCTATAGAAAAAGACAACTACGTTGTATTTTTCTTCTGGAATTTCACCGCTGCTCTCTTCACGTATTGCACCCCTCCGGTTAAGCTAGTGACATCTATCGGGAGAATCTGGAACAACTCTATTTGGGGACTTTCCAGCTTAAAGTGGCATAGTCCGATGGTTTTGAGTTTCTAACATTTATTTATGAGATAAGTATATTAAATTGATCATTATAATCTACTTTACTTTAGTTTGAAGTAACTTTAATTGAAATGGCTACCTTTTGAGATATTTGGAATTCAAACATGTGAAAATAATTTTGGCAAGCATGCCCAAACTCTGATACCATAGGCTTCTGCAGTAACAGGTTCCATTAACTCGACTCAGTGTTCCCTTCTATGTGGCAACAAATACTTAATAACTGCATCAGTATCTAAGTTAGATATCTAGAATCAAATCTAGATAATTGTTTTGATTTTGAAAATTTGATGCTTCATCGGACTATGCAGCTTTAGCTGGTGGGGGTCTATTCAGCTAACTTCACAACAAAACTGCAAGAACTACTAACCATGCAGTTCTGTGAGATTAATGGAGGCGTATGTGGGTGGTGGCTGCGTGGAAACTGATGTTGACAACACACTTGTTGTGTCTGTCGCTGGTTGCTGTGACGACACTGTGGTACTGGTAATTAGCAGTGATGTCCGCCTTGTAACAGAGACCATCCTGGTCAAGGGCACCAAGGTGCTATCGGAGATTTTGGGTGGTTCAATCAGAAGTTGACCTGAAAGGCACAGGTTCAGTTATTAGGACAACTAAAATTTAAAAAGGTTGGTGATCGTTCATTTGATCACATAAATCAGGGTCAGGCGGGCAGTTTTTATTATTATTTATATTTTCCCTGCGGTATTTTCGACATATTTCAGTGGAATTACATTAACACCAATTTCAGTGCATGCACTGGTGTTACAGGGTTTACCGCTGTCCATATATAGTTATGTATGACGTCTGGCTTGCCACATAGACGTAATACGTAACTATGTTGCACAGATTGTGTGCTGATGAAGGTTGAATTGCTGCTAGCCTGACACATTTTTAACAGTTTAAAAGCTGCCAACAAACTGAGGGGCGGGCAATTTTTCAGGCATGGGCGGGGACAATCACGATTTATATTATTTGGCCGTAGCTGGAGTTTTTGTTGTTGTACATTAGTTGATTAAGCAGGGGAAATTTCAATCACAGACAATTGATCTTTACTTCCTCATTCCACTGTTCCTTGCCCTATCCCAGTAATGCCAAGCGCCTGGCTAGGTAGTGACAAGTATTAATTTTTAAGTCATTGGGTTTGACTCGTCCAGGGTTTGAATGTTCCCGCAGCTGATGAATAAGGATGAATAAGGTTGAATAAGGATGAATCAGGATGAATCAGGATGAAGAACGATGAATAAGGATGCATAAGGACGAATAAGGATGAATAAGGATGTATAAGGATGAATAAGGATTAATAAGGATGAATAAGGATGAATAAGGTTGAATAAGGATGCATAAGGATGAATAAGGATGCATAAGGATGAATAAGGATGAATAAGGTTGAATAAGGATGAATAAGGATGCATTAGGATGAATAAGGATGAATAAGGATGCATAAGGATGAATAAGGATGAATAAGTATGAATAAGGATGCACTAGGATGAATAAGGATGAATAAGGATGAATAAGGATGAATAAGGATGCATTAGGATGAATAAGGATGAATAAGGATGAATAAGGATGCATAAGGATGAATAAGGATGAATAAGGATGAATAAGGATCCATAGGGATGAATAAGGATGAATAGGGATGAATAAGGATGTATAAGGATGCATAAGGATGAATAAGGATGAATAAGTATGAATAAGGATGAATAAGGATGCACTAGGATGAATAAGGATGAATAAGGATGAATAAGGATGAATAAGGATGAATAAGGATGAATAAGGATGAATAAGGATGAATAAGGATGAATAAGGATGAATAAGGATGAATAAGGATGAATAAGGATGAATAAGGATGAATAAGGATCCATAGGGATGAATAAGGATGAATAGGGATGAATAAGGATGTATAAGGATGTATACGGATGAATAAGGATGAATAAGGATGAATGAGGATGAATAAGGATGCATAAGGATGAATAAGGATGAATAAGGATCCATAAGGATGAATAGGGATGCATGAGGATGCATAAGGATGAATACGGATGAATAAGGATGCATAGGGATGAATAAGGGTGAATATGGATGAATAAGGATGAATGATGATGAATAAGGATGAATAAGGATGCATAGGGATGAATAAGGATGAATGAGGATGAATAAGGATGAATAAGGGTGAATAGGGATGAATAAGGAATAGGATGAAAGGATGCACAAACAGAACAAGATGAATACGGAGATACAAATGATGGATGTAGGAAGAAATAAAAAAGGATGAAGATGATGAAAAACATACAAAGAAGCATCGGGATGAAAGCATGATGAGGAGAATAGATGAGATGAATAAGGATGAATAAGGATGAATAAGGATGAATAAGGATGAATAAGGATGAATAAGGATGAATAAGGATGAATAAGGATGAATAAGGATGAATAAGGGTGAATAGGGATGAATAAGGATGAATGAGGATGAATAAGGATGAATAAGGATGAATAAGGATGAATAAGGATGAATGAGGATGAATAAGGATGAATAAGGATGAATAAGGATGAATAAGGGTGAATAGGGATGAATAAGGATGAATAAGGATGAATAAGGATGCATAAGGATGAATAAGGATGAATAAGGATGAACAAGGAATCATAAGGATGAATAAGGATGCATAAGGAAGCATAAGGATGAATAAGGATGCATAAGGAAGCATAAAGATGAATAAGGATTAATAAGGATGAATAAGGATGAGTAAGGATGAATAAGGATGCATAAGGATGAATAAGGATGAATGAGGATGAATAAGGATGCATAAGGATGCATAAGGATGAATAAGGATGAATGAGGATGAATAAGGATGCATAGGGATGAATAAGGATGAATAAGGATGAATAAGGATGAATAAGGATGAATAAGGATGCATAAGGATGAATAAGGATGAATAAGGATGAATAAGGATGCATAGGGATGAATAAGGATGAATGAGGATGAATAAGGATGCATAAGGATGCATAGGGATGAATGAGGATGCATAAGGATGAATAAGGATGAATAAGGATGAATAAGGATGCATAAGGATGAATAAGGATGAATGAGGATGAATGAGGATGCATAAGGATGAATAAGGATGAATAAGGATGCATATGGATGCATAAGGATGAATAAGGATGAATAAGGATGCATAAGGATGAATATGGATGAATGAGGATGAATGAGGATGAATAAGGATGCATAAGGATGAATAAGGATGAATAGGGATGAATAAGTATGAATAAGGATGAATAAGGATGAATAAGGATGCATTAGGATGAATAAGGTTGAATAAGGATGAATAAAGATGAATAATGATGAATAAGGATGAATAAGGATCCATAAGGATGCATAAGGATGAATAGGGATGAATAAGGATGAATAGGGATGAATAAGGATGAATAAGGATGAATAAGCATGCAGCAAGCTAGTAACGCCCGAACATCAGGCTACATAGCGAAAAAGTATACATTTTTAAGTTGTTGGTTTGAGTTGACCAGGCTTCGAACCATGACCTACCAAACTGAAGGCGGTGGCTCAACTCTTTCGGCCATCCCGTCTGGTGCCCAATTAAACTGAAACACAAAGCCGAAAGCGAAACACACACAAAGCCGCAGCGACTCACCGAATATATAATACAGGACGGCGGAGATGAGGCCGAGAACCAGCACGATGATCACCCACCCCCACCAGGGCGGCGCCATGCACCGCCGGCCGCGTCGTTTCCGGTCGCCATCTTTGTCCGCCTGATCGTCGTCTCTCAAACAGGAAGTGGGCTCGCCGAGCGCGCCCTCGTCCCGGAAGTGCTGCAGGCGTTCCTTCGTGTAGTTCTCATTGCCGCCGCAAGGCGGCAACGGAACGCCAAACACCTCATCCGGGTCGTACCGGATGTGGCACTCGTCCGGGGACACGGGACCGCGCTGCCAGCCAATCAGCGACGAGGCGCGGACTGGCGAACCGGAAGTGAGATGTGGCGGTGCGGCGGCGGCGGCGGCGGGGGCGGCGGCGCTGGTGGTGGTGGTGTGGGGGAGTTTTTGGATTTTGTGGCTGTAGCCTCGTTCTGGTGTCGGGTAGGAGGGAAGCGTCTGTATTCTGTGATTATAGCCTCGTTCTGGTGTCGGGTAGGAGGGAAGCGTCTGTATTCTGTGACTATAGCCTCGTTCTGGTGTCGGGTAGGAGGCCGGCGTCTGACGTTGCACCGGGAGTGTGGCATGGCGTGGGAGCCTCGTTGTGGTGGCGTAACTGCGCAGAAACAAAAAGTAAAAGCTTCATTTATTTAAAGCTGCACAGTCCGATGAAAACATCAAATTTTCAAAACAAAAACAATTATCTAGATTTGATTCTACATATTTAACTTAGATACCGATGCACTTATTCAGCATTTGTTTCCACATAGAAGGGACTACTGAATCAAATTAATGGAACCTGTTACTGCAGAAGCCTATGGTGTCAGAGTTTTGGCGTGCTTGCCAAAATTAATTTTGCATGCTTGCACTTTAAATATCTCAAAATTTAGCCATGTAAAACACAAGTTACTTCAAATGAAAGAAAGATTGATTATGATGATCAACCTAAGATATTACGACACGGCGTAAAGCAACCACCAATCAATCAATCAATCAATCAACCTAATATATTTATTTCAGAAAACGACAGAAACTCAAAACCATCGGACTATGCAACTTTAAGGACGCCTCTAGAAAACATTGAAGAAAGTTTGTTTTATTTAATGACACCTCTTCAGCACAATGATTTTTTTTATCGCCAATCAGAATATTGATATAAACATTGTAGTCAAGCCTTCAGAATGTTATCTTTTTCATTCCTATTTTTTTGCTCATTGCTCCATAACCATTTCTTCACAACCAACACGAAATTAGTGAGAAATAAAATAACTTCAGGTAAATTATTAACATTTCAAGTCAAGCAGATTTTTGTTTGTTTGTTTGTTGTTTTACGTCCTAGCAACATCTAAGGTCATATCAGGACGGGTACCGACTTGTGACAGTGCACACTCATGGTGACTTTATAGTGCTGTCCCACTGGGAAATCAGGCCACCGGCACCATGACACTGAGCCAACCAGGCCTTGCCCTATCCTAATAATGCCGAGCGTCAGGCTACGAAGCAACAAGTATACATTTTTAAGTCATTGGTTTGACTCGACCAGGGTTCAAACCCGCGACCCCACGATTTACCAGCACGGGAGACAGACGCTCTAACTCATTCGGCCATCCCGTCTTCAAGCAGAAGTACAATACTTTTCAGATGCTTTCCCCAGTTAAAAATAACACATATACATTGCTAATACAACAAAAATAATACATTTAAAAATTAAAAGTAGAAAGTATAAAAACATTACCCTTAATACTGTAAATGACATTTCAATGTTTATATACTAGACTGAATTTTCATTCCGGTAAAGCTTAAAGATTTTCTTTTTATATAAGCAGACACCACGTGATCTGTGACGTAGCTAGCCCTCCAGTACCTGGCCTCCTCCGGGGTGTGGTAGGTGATGTGGAACGAGTAGTTGTCCTCCAGTGCGTCCCCGCTCGGGTTTGCCACGTACCGGACGTGGTCACGTGGGCCGGGCGGCGGGGAGGCAGCCTTCACCTGATTGGCTGGAATCGTCTCGTACAGGTCACGTGGTTCGGCCCTCCCCATCTTCATGCTGTGTGGGAGAGAAGAGGTTGTTTGTTGTTGTTTGCTAGGTCATATCAGGACGGGTACTGACTTGTGACAGTGCGCACTCATGGTGACTTTATAGTGTTGCCCCACTGGGAGACCGGGCCAACTGCCAGCACCATGCCCTGATCTCCCACTCAGTCACATTATCCTGACACTGAGCTAACCAAACCTATTAATGCCGAGCACCAGGCTAGGAAGCGATGAGTATATATCTTTAAGTCATTGGTTTGACTCCACCAGGGTTCAAACTCATGAACCCATGGGTTCGGATCCCCCAATCTCCCAAAACAGGATACGGGCACTCAACTCATTCGGCCACCCCATCTGGTCAGAGGAGTATCATAGATAGATCGATATCTTATACAGTGAGAAGGCAAACCTTTGCCTATGCATGACGATGATGACTTTTGTCTACATAGTGGTAGATACAAGATTCACATTTGATTTATAAATGGGTCGTTCTTTGAAACTGTGTGTACCATTTCTGTGACATGGAAGCAAAAAGTGAAAACATGCTAAACAATAGCAGAAAACATGATAAATAATAGCAGAAAACATTCCAAATAATAGCAGAAAACATTCCAAATACTAGCAGAAAACATTCCAAATACTAGCAGAAAACATTACAAATAATAACAGAAAACATTACAAATAATAGCAGAAAACATTCCAAGTAATAGCAGAAAACATTCCAAATAATAGCAGAAAACATTACAAATAATAGCAGAAAACATTCCAAATAATAGCAGAAAACATTTTAAATAATAACAGAAAACTTCCAAATAATAGCAGTAAACATTCCAAATAATAACAGAAAACATTCCAAATAATAGCAGAAAACATTCCAAATAATAGCAGAAAACATTCCAAATAATAGCAGAAAACATCCCAAATAATAACAGAAAACATTCCAAATAATAGCAGAAAACATTCCAAATAATAGCAGAAAACATTACAAATAATAGCAGAAAACATTACAAATAATAGCAGAAAACATTACAAATAATAGCAGAAAACATTACAAATAATAGCAGAAAACATTCCAAATAATAGCAGAAAACATTACAAATAATAGCACAAAACATTCCAAATAATAGCAGAAAACCTTACAAATAATAGCAGAAAACATTACAAATAATAGCAGAAAACATTCCAAATAATAGCAGAAAACATTTCAAATAATAGCAGAAAACATTACAAATAATAGCAGAAAACATTCCAAATAATAGCAGAAAACATTACAAATAATAGCAGAAAACATTACAAATAATAGCAGAAAACATTCCAAATAATGGCAGAAAACATTCCAAATAATAGCAGAAAACATTCCAAATAATGGCCGAAAACATTCCAAATAATAACAGAAAACATTCTAAACATTCCAAATAGCAGAAAACATTCCAAATAAGTAAAACCTCTCTAAATCAACCGACCATGGGACCGACATTAACATGGTCCATTTAGGGAGGTGGTCAGGTTTAGGGCGTTTTGGTATTGTATGGGCGATTATTTGGGACCTAAATAAAGCGATCGATATACGGGAGTGTTCGATCTGTGGAGGTGGTCGGTTAGAGCAGTTTTACTGTATATATATATATATATATATATATATATATATGTCTGTGTAAATACTGGGATGTCTGTGTAAATACTGGGATCAGCCCCAGAGTGAGGCAACAACAAACAAAACAGGAAAGTCTATTCCTTTTGGCGCAGTGACATCATAACCTGGATTTGGTGTGTGGGGGGGGGGGGGGAGTAAACAAAGATGGCGACAACGGAACCGGTTACTTTTTGCTGCATTTATCCAGACGTGGGAGGATTCTATTATGCGTGAAGCAATGCAATTAGCATGAACTCTGGCACTTGCGCAGTCTGATGGTTTTGCCATATTTTTAAGATACACACACACATGTGATGTATAACGTATTGTAAAATATTCCGGCTTTTACAGTATTATGCGAATATAATGCCCCGGCGACCTACACGTTAGTGGACGTAGTTGAACGTAGGTGAACATAGTAGAGGCTAACGTGGGTCAAACGTGGTGTAAATACGTTAAAATATGTTGAAATACGTTGAGGTACGGCAGGTTTTGGGTCGGATACATACCTTACGGTATTGATAAATACGTTACAGTATGGACGCCAGTACGTTCAACTACATTCAACTACTTTCAACTATGTTCAACTACATTCAACTACGTTCCACTACGTTCACCTACATCCACTAACGGCTATGTGACCAGGGCTTCGTCCAAGTATGCTAGAGTACACTAGAGCAAGCTAAAGTGTGCTAGAGTACGTTAGCATCACAGATGCAAATTCAGCCTCTAATATAGTGCTCTCTTAAACATGTCCAAAAATTAAATTGGACATCATGGCTCACCCACGTTATTACCAAGAACATCACAGGCAAGTATGGTTGCCGGTATGTTCATAGACGGCGATATGACAATGTTGGTAAGTTGAGTCTTCTCAGGCGATCTTCTTAATATTATGCCATCTCTCCCAACCGTGAAATGTACTTCTTGGATGAGGGAAGTGGCACACCCTGGCGGGTTAATCTGTCACCCAGCGTCCACAAAGGTAGACTGGCCTCCTTCTGGTCGACTGTGAAATGGCAAAGTGACCCACTAACACAGAACGCCCCCAACTCCCATCACTCTTTTCTACACCTCTTCAGCTGACTGGGAAAGTGCATATAAAAGACCACTTGCTGCTTATCGGAAAGAGTAGCCTATGTGGCGGGAGCGGGTTTCCTCTAAAGAAATATGTCAGAATGACCATATGTTTGATATCCAATAGCCGATGATAAAAATCAATGTGCTCTAGAGTTGTCGTTAAATAAAACAAACTTTCTTTTTTTTGCGTCCTGAGAGACGCCCGATGTAGATGCTACTATGCGCATGACATCATCGGTTGCTTGCGCCACCATCTTGCCGGTCATAATGAACCGGACGCGGTGGCCGAATCAGAAGAGCACAGGAGGGAGTGGCTTCTCGTGTGGAAAGTCGGGAGTTTAAATCCAGTACAAGTCAACGCAATGACTTATAAAATTGATACTTGTCACTTCCTAGCCTGGCACTCGGCATTAATAGGATAGGACAAGGACTGGTTAGCTCGGACACTATGACTGAGTGGGAAATCGGGTCATGGTTGTGGTTACTAAGGCAGGTTGTGGTTACTAAGGCCAGAGGGTATGCAGGTATTGCAGGTATAGCAATACCTCAGGGAGTTTGACGCCCCTGCCTTGCAAAGTTGTAAACCACTGCCTTGTGGTACAGGTTCCTTACAGAACCGAAGGCTAAGGGAGCAAACCCTAAACAGAAAACCATGTCACTGTGGCAGCATTAAGGGCGGTTGATGTATGGAACCCCCAACATCTCCCGACCAGCCACTGCAGGGACAAATAGCTTTGCGCCTGTCTTGACATGTTCTTGCCGGTGTGAAACCTCTATTTGCTCCCCCAGAGAGTGCCGCTGGTAACTTGCAAAAGCCAGCAGCACTTCAACACTTTTCCAGGCAGCTTTCATGAAATACATGGATGCAACTCTCACAGCAGAGAGCTAAATGGAGAGAGGCAGTCAAGTAATGAAAGCAGTCTTTGTCGCATCGCGACCGACAGCATGATGATGATGATGATGATGGTTACTAAGGCAGGTTGTGGTTACTAAGGCAGGTTGTAGTTACTAAGGCAGGTTGTGGTTACTAAGGCAGGTTGTGGTTACTAATGCAGGTTGTGGTTACTAAGGCAGGTTGTGGTTACTAAGGCAGGTTGCGGTTACTAAGGTAGGTTGTGGTTACTAAGGCAGGTTGTGGTTACTAAGGCAGGTTGTGGTTACTAAGGCAGGTTGTGGTTACTAAGGCAGGTTGTGGTTACTAAGGAAGGTTGTGGTTACTAAGGTAGGCTCCTGGTTTAAGCCCTTGTTGTGGTTACGAAGGCAGGTTGTGGTTACTAAGGCAGGCCCCATGTTAAGTCCTTATTGTGGTTGATCTGCCGTTGCTAGTTGCTCGTCATGCCCCAGTGAACACGACCAGGGTTCGTCACGCCCCATCGCCCCGGGACCACTGTGATCACTGACCCGAGACCGGTCACACAGTCCGGGCTCGCCCAGATCTGGCTCTCAAGGCCCTGTCACACTACGACGTATGGCGCCAGCGTGTGGATAATGTGTTGAAATAAAATTCAAATTCAAATAGGTCGGCATTCATCTAACTTTTCGCGCTTCGAGGGATAAAAATGGGAGTACACACAAGGTACACACAACTTACACACAACGTATGTAACATATGCAGAACGTATCTCTGACCTATTGAGAGCGTTCATGTGTCTCAAGAAACGTTCGAAAAACTTTCGCATATGCTCACGGTACACTGACCAACATTACATATGTTACTCCATCGCTAGAAGTATGGTGTATACTTTAAGTACGCTGGAGATACGGCATGAATACGTTCGAAGTACGTTAGGAGTACATTATGCATCCGTTGGCAGGACGCGGAATGTACATTCCCAACAGGCTGAACATATTCCAACATATCCCTAACGTACTCCCAACATATGCCGATGTATCCCGAACATACATGCAGTGTATGTTCAACGTATGAGGCACACATCGACACACATTGGAAATTTGTAGCATGCACACAATTGTTTTGGAGCCTTGATGCACGGCGACGTAAGACGAAGTATACCGACGTACCCGATGTACACCAAACGTATACATACCGTATGACGACGTACACCGATGTGTTGGTCGAAAATCACATACGTCAGCATATGCTAAGGCTATACGTCGTAGTGTGACAGCCCCTTCACGAGAGATTGAGAAGCACCTCAATGTCAAATTCACCCAGCAAGCCGGCTGCCACTGCCCGACCTTACCTGTGTGTGTAGTTATGGAGTAGGCTTATTGGCAGAGGTGATGGCAGCACGGGGAACCAAACCACTAACCTTCAGGGCCCGTATGCATGGAGCCGTGTTAGCGAGGCAAACCGCAGTTAGGGCGGGATTTCTGGTTTAGCGCCAAAAAGTTGGTATGCATGGAGCAGTGTTAGGCCTAACACCATGAGCTTAAAGTCGGAGATTCTAACCCCAGCCCATAGCAGGTTTACAGCGGTGTTAGTGTTAGGTTAGTGTCAGGATGGAGCCCAAATCTATTCAATGCTATCATATTTAACAGAATTAAATACGCAATAAGTGAAATTTAATCAAATTAACCCTAAAAACGAAGCGATATTAACGCTGCCGCCGCATCGGCGGTGATATTAATATTGTCGAATCGACGAATGTAAAGTAAACAAATTGCCGTCGCCACTTCGACGTCGATATCCATACTGTCCCATATCAACAAAACACACATCGCCACAGCCGCTGCATCGGCGGCAATATATTAAGCCCAAATCTATTCAATGCTATCATATTTAACAGAATTACATACGCAATAAGTGAAATTTCAGCAAATTAACAATAAATTCGAAGCAATATTAACGCTGCCGCTGCAGAGGCGGCGATATTAATATTGTCGAATCGATGGATTTCCCAAATCTATAAATACATTCACGTTTAGCTAACACTCACCGTTTAAGCGCCCATGCATACGGCGTGAAATAGTTCTCGACGCCGCTGATAACCGGTGGTAGCTACCCGGTGTTAGAGGGATAACACCACACGCCGCTGACAGTGTGCACTCATGACAACTTTTATAGTGCTGCCCCACTGGGAGACCAGGCCACCAGCCCCATGACCTGATATCACACTCAGTCACATTATCCTGACACTGAGCCAACCAGTTCTTGCCCTATCCTAATAATGCTGAGCGCCTGGCTAGGAAGTGACAAGTATACATGTTTAAGTCATTGGTTTGACTCGACCAGGGTTCGAACCCACGATCCCATGGTCTACCAATACGGGAGACGGATGCTCTAACTACGGGTTCGAACCCTTGTTGAGTCAAAGCAATGACTTAAAAATTGATACATGTCGCTTCTTAGATAGGTGCTCGGCATTATTAGGACTGCAAGGACTGGTTAGTTCAGTGTCAGGATAATGTGACTGAGTGGGATATCGGGTAATGGATGCTGGTGGCCTGGTATCCCAGTGGGGCAGCACTATGAAGTTGCCATGAGTGCACTGTCACAATTCTGTCGGTACCCATCCTGATATGACCTTAGATGTTGCCAGGACGTAAAACTCCAACAACCAACCAACTAACCTGAAGAATAGGTCTAATAGAGGATTTCCACTGCCACCCTCCCTCTAACGGCAGTGGCAAGAACTAATATAGTGGATCGCAGCTCCATGTAGGTCCACTGCATGTTCTTTGGGAAAAAGGTCTTTATACTTATAGAGGGTTTCCACCACCAACACTCCCTCTGACGGCAGCAGCAATAACTAATGTTGTGGGTCTCAGATCACTGAGCAAGCTCCGTGGAAAAGGGTCTATTAAGGGTGTGTGTGGGTGAAGAAGTAGGCCAACTGTGAGGGTGAGTAATTTTCTGTTGTGGTTTCATGGACCGTCTCAGACTTAGACTGAACTGGTTACCCGTTACGACGGGTAGTCACGTGACATGGTGGGGGGGTGGGGGGATTGGGTGGGGCTCGCCGAGAACCTGTCTGTTCAAGTAAGTAAGTACAGTCATTTAGCTACAACTCTAGTCTGGGTCGCGTTCAAGGTGTGCCTCAGAGATATTCCGCATGTCACGCTAGTCTGAACGACTTTAGCTGTTGGGTGCCTCGAAAATGGCGGGCTCCATAGGGTGCAGACATTTGCAATTTGAAAGAACAGCTCTGATTGGCTGAAACCACTGAATCCAGTGCCCATTTTGGATGCGCTTTTTGCCGTGACGTCTCGGAGTCGACTCCGAGGCACACCCTGAACGCAAATTGGCCAAAAATGCGAAATCTTGACCACGTGATCTTGACTCGATGTGTGAAGTGTAAGCTAAAATTAACTTTAGTATTCATTTTTGGTTATCTTGTATTAAGTAAGTTCTTACTGTCAGGTTCCAATTCTTTAAAATGCATATCAGTCTGGTAGTATTGCTATAAACATAGACACTAATAAAGACTGTACTAGACTACTAAATGACTGAAATGTACAATCCTCCAAGCATAGTTTATGCCATCATTACTAACAACCTATTTACTCACTTCATCTAGTCACCCCCCCCCCCCTCTGGTATTAACCTTTTTAAGCGTAACCCTACAAGCTAACCACACTCCATCTAACAGAATAAACAAACCATTTTACTAACACTCCATCTCAAAATCCCATCTCCAACAACATGATAATTGTACATGTTAAGGGGCTGTCACATTAGGGTTTTTTGCGGGAGCGTATGGCGGCGTAGGCGCGTTACGTCATATACGTCGGCATACGCTGTATATGCTACTCATACGCTACGCATAAGCTACTCATACGCTACTCATACACCGCCAGATGCCGCCAGATGCCAGCTTATGAGGCATACGCCGCCATACGCTTTCATAAATCCGTCCGTCCACATTCTTTTGTGCATGCTAAAAAAATCTCGACCTATGAGGTCGTATGGCCCATACGCTACTCATACGCCGGCATACGCTCCTCATACGCCGGCATACGCTCCTCGTACGCCGGCATAGGTTTTTCATACGCTCAACTTGTGTCACCGGCGTATCTCTAGCGTATCTCTAGCGTATGTAGCGTACGCATAACCTACGAGTTACGTATGGGAGCGTACTCCTAGCGTATGCACAGCGTATGCACACTACTCATATGCGCATATGCTATGCGTACGCTACTCGTACACTACTCATACGCTCCACATGCCAATCAAAACTGTCAAAAAATGTCACAGCACGCTCCTATACGCTCCTCATACGCTCCTCGTACATTCCTCATAGGTTCCACATACGCTCAAAACCAGCCGATAGGTCACCAAATGTCATCATAGGTCGGCATGCGCAGGACCTACGTAGGTTTTCAATACGCTCCCGCCATACGCCGTAATGTGACAGGGCCTTTACGAGAACATGGGTAATTGAATACGCACGAACGACGTCTTCCTTTCGATACAAAGAAGCATTTCTATTAATAGATTGTCTCGCCGCCGTCTAGACAGGCGCGACGCTTAGCTCGTATTTAACTAACGGACTAGCCCGCCTTTCAGCTCACTTCGACCTCGGCTGCGGTTCCATCAACACCTATACTACGGGATCCTTTGTTTACCATCCCACCCACCCAAGCTGTAAGATAGCTGATGGGTCAAGTTCTGTAAGCCTCAAATTATCTCAAAGACTCAATCATCTCTTGAAACCTGATATGTAACATTAAGAAACTACGGTAATAAAGTCCAATATATAATACGTCGGTCTTGTGTCTTTCAACTATGCAATTCACCTCACAATAGGCATACAAACCTGTGACGGGAAACTATTCACCTAACCACTCCATAATGTAAAGGTCTAATCAATACACATGTAAGTATCTAAGTATGTATGCATACAACATATAACTACTATTTTATATGTGAATTGTCAAACTATACCATATGTAAGTCTTGGAAGGGTTAATATTGTTATTTCAGGTGACTTGAGCTAGCTGCTGATGACAATATCAGACTACATATACATATATTGTAAATAACTGTATTGTCACATGGCTGGAAGACCAGTGCCACGGCGCTGACAAAAATCTGTATTCAATGAATAAACTATATTTTCAACCAACAACAAAAAAATAGGAAGGAATAAGATTGTACCCTTCTAACAATAAATACTTTATTTAATAGAAATAGATGTTTCGTTCTAATTTGTTTGACCTCCGTATAAAAGAATTAGTGTTTAGCTATCTGAAAAGGACCAAAGCTACCATAGCCATAGCTAAGATTTATAGTGTTGCATGGGAGATACATTCGTGGAGCGGACGAGTACCGAAGGTGCGAGGCACTAGGGGTATCTGGGGGTATGCATTCCAGGACAATTTTAATCTGGAGGTTCTGAAATGCCATTTCCAGCCATTTCAGGGAGGTGACCGAGGAGCGGGATGTAGCTCAGGCGGTAGAGTGTTCACCTGTGAAGGTGTCGGTCATCCTATCGATCCTACTCAGTGGACCCATTTTAAATTTGGGTTATTTTCCATTTCAACCAGTGGTCCACAACTGGTTCATCAAAGGCTGTCGTATGTGCTGTCCTGTCTGTGGGAAAGTGCATATAAAAGACCCCTTGCTGCTTATTGGAAAGAGTAGCCTATGTGGCGGCAGCGGGTTTCCTCCAAAGAAATATGTCAGAATGAGCGTATGTTTGACGTCCAATAACCGATGATGCAAATCAATCGTTAAATAAAACACGCTTTACTTTTTGCTAGAAATAGTTCTTTAGCCAGTAGACTTTGCTTTATGTAGAGAACATGAATAGAAAGACCGACTTGTGCTTGTCTCTGAAGGCGCAGTACTGAAACCGTCAATGGCTCCTGCAGGAAGTGTTCCTTATATGGGCATGTGGGGGTGGGGGAGTGGTGGTGGGGAGGAGGGACCGCGCCTATGGTCGCTATATCCTGCAATTATGTCATTTTGGCAAAATGACAAAAAAAGTGCATTCCCGGTAAAACATCAGACACGAGAATGATTTGGGTGGTTGTTGGAGTTTTAAATCCTGGTTACATCAAAGGTCATACCACAACAGAGACGCGAGAATGAAGATTATCTTTGGCTTCTTTCTGCATTCGTTCTTCAGACGCGAGAATGAAGAAAGAAGTGCAAAATAAAAACACGTGTTCAGCTCAGAATAGAAACTTCCCTCTATTGAAGGCAGCGTTAGAACAGCTTAGCTAGGGAGTCATTGTCTACTTGATTACTGAGTCATTGTCTTCCTAAATAGTGCGTCATTGTCGGCTTGATTGGTGAGTCATTGTCTTCTTGATTTGTTACTCATTGTGTGTTTAATTAGTCTGCTTGATTGGTGAGTCATTGTCTGTTTAATTAGTGAGTCATTGTCTGCTTGATTAGTGAACCAGTGTCTGTTTGAATAGTGGGTCATTGTCTGCTTGATTGGTGAGTCATTGTCTGCTTGATTACTGAGTCATTGTGTGCCTAAATAGTGGGTCATTGTCTGCTTGATTGGTGAGTCATTGTCTTCTTGATTTGTTACTCATTTTCTGTTTAATTAGTCTGCTTGATTGGTGAGTCATTGTCTGTTTAATTAGTGAGTCATTGTCTGCTTGATTAGTGAACCAGTGTCTGTTTGAATAGTGAGTCATTGTCTGCTTGATTAGTGAGTCATTGTCTGCTTGATTACTGAGTCATTGTGTGCCTAAATAGTGGGTCATTGTCTGCTTGATTGGTGAGTCATTGTCTTCTTGATTTGTTACTCATTTTCTGTTTAATTAGTCTGCTTGATTGGTGAGTCATTGTCTGTTTAATTAGTGAGTCATTGTCTGCTTGATTAGTGAACCAGTGTCTGTTTGAATAGTGAGTCATTGTCTGCTTGATTAGTGAGTCATTGTCTGCTTGATTACTGAGTCATTGTGTGCCTAAATAGTGGGTCATTGTCTGCTTGATTGGTGAGTCATTGTCTTCTTGATTTGTTACTCATTTTCTGTTTAATTAGTCTGCTTGATTGGTGAGTCATTGTCTGTTTAATTAGTGAGTCATTGTCTGCTTGATTAGTGAACCAGTGTCTGTTTGAATAGTGAGTCATTGTCTGCTTGATTAGTGAGTCATTGTCTGCTTGATTAGTGAGTCATTGTCTGCTTGATTAGTGAGTCATTGCCTGCTTGATTAGTGAGGCATTGTCTGTGTGATTAGTGAGGCATTGTCTGTTTAATTAGTGAGGCTTGTCTGCTTGATTAGTGACTCAGTATCTGTTTGATTAGTGAGTCACTGTCTGTTTGATTGGTGAGTCATTGTCTGCATGATTAGTGAGTCATTGTCTGTTTGATTAGTGAATCATTGTCTGTTTGATTAGTGAGTCATTATCTGCTTGATTAGTGAGTCAGTATCTGTTTGATTAGTGAGTCACTGTCTGTTTGATTGGTGAGTCATTGTCTGCATGATTAGTGAGTCATTGTCTGTTTGATTAGTGAATCAGTGTCTGTTTGATTAGTGAGTCATAATCTGCTTGATTAGTGAGTCAGTATCTGTTTGATTAGTGAGTCACTGTCTGTTTGATTAGTGAGTCATTGTCTGTTTGATTAGTGACTCATTGTCTGTTTGGTTAATGAGTCAGTGTCTGTTTAATTAGTGAGTCATTGTCTGTTTGATTAGTGAGTCATTATCTGCTTGATTAGTGAGTCATTGTCTGTTTAATTAATGAGTCATTGTATGTTTAATTAGTGAGTCATTGTCTGTTTAATTAGTGAGTCATTGTCTGCTTGGTTAGTGAGTCCTTGGCTGTTTGATTAGTTAGTCATTGTCTCCTTGATTAGTGAGGAATTTATGTTTAATTGGTGAGTCATTGTCTGTTTAATTAGTGAGTTTAATTTGATCGTTACTTTAGTTTGATGTAACTTATTTTAAGTAGCTAACTTTTCAGATATTTGAAGTGCTAACATGCAACATTAATATTGGCAAGCACGCCAAAACTCTGACACCACAGGCTTCTGCAGTAATAGGTTCTATTAAACTGGCTCAGCATTCCCTTCTATATGTGTATTTATAATAAGTGCACCAGTATCTAAGTTACTAATGATAAGCAACGTGGAGGTCCTAACAAGAATGAAAATAAAGAGACAGATAATACAAATGATCAAAAACAGAACAATTAAATACTTTGGCCACATTATACGACACCAGGAATCACAGAGAAGAATACTGGAAGGGAAGATAGAAGGGAAAAGACCAAGAGGGAGAAGGAGAACAACATGGATGGACAACATCACTGAGCAATGAGCTATGCGGAATGCGTGAGAGGAACGAATGACAGGAAGAGATTTAGGTCCATTGCAGCCAACCTTCTTCGAGAAGACGGCACCCATTGATTGATTGATCTAAGTTAGATATGTAGAATCAAACTTAGGTAATTGATTTGGTTTTGAACATGTAATCCTTTCATCGGAGTATTGATTTATTTTGTTGTTGTAGTAAATATGTCTATTCTGCTGAATAAGTTTTTTTTGTCACTGCCGAAACACTGGTCTTCTAGCCATTTTTCAATTTGGGATTATTTACACACAAATAGTGTATATAGAGTAATGCCAAGTACACACCTACCGTTTACGATTCGCGCACTAAAACTCGCGATGACCTTACGACTGAGAACGGGCCGATTCATTTTTCGAATCGTGAATCGTATTCGCAAGCAAGGAGTTTTAGCCCTGAAACTGAGTTTTAAGTCGCGAATCGCAATCGGTAGATGTGCTAGGGTATCGCACACCTACCGACTTTTGGGCAGTTTTATATCGGTAGGTGGGTGCAGATAAACGGTTGGTGTGTACCTGGCATTAGGTATACAATAACTATTGAATACACAATTTGCAGTATGTAACACAATGCAATTCTGATAACTACCCACAAGTTCCACAAACAAAATGGTACCGGGTGTGTGGCCTAATCGGCAGAGCGTGGGCCTCCTGTGTGGAAGGTCGGCAGTTCAGTTCCCGGTCGAGTCAAACCAATGACTTTAAGATTGGTCGTAATGCGAAGCATTACGTTTGATGCGAGGGAAGGACAAACCAATGACTTTAAAATTGATACTTGTCACTTCCTAGCCTGGCACTCGGCATTAATAGGATAGGACAAGGACTGGTTGGCTCAGTGTCAGGATAATGTGACTGAGTGGGATATCATGTCATGGTGCCGGCAGTAGGCCTGATTTTCCAGTGGGGCAGCACTATAAAGTCACCATGAGTGCGCACTGTCACAAGTCTGTAGGTACCCATCCTGATATGATCTTAGATGTTGCCAGGATGTAAAACTCCAACAACCAATCAACCAACAAACAAAAAGAGAAGACAAAAAAAATCACACGTGACCGCCAGAGGGAGATGAGCGGAAGTTCACCGAAGATGGAAGGGGGGGGGGGGGTTAAAGCACCCCAGGGGGAGACCAAACCACGTGACCATATTATTCTGGCTAACAATATCACAATTGAAACTCATTTCAAAATACTGTGTAGTTCTTGCACCTCGGGCTTTTACAGATCCAACTAACTGTATTTAGGTCACCGGAGGCACCTCAAGAAATTCTTTTCTTAAAATGTTGTTTTGTTTTTGTTATTATTCTTGTCGCTTCCGAACTTGGCACTCAGCATTATTAGGATAGGGCAAGGACTGGTTAGCTCAATATCAGGATAATGTGACTGAGTGGGATATCAGGTCATGTTGCTGGCGGTCTGGTTTCCCAGTGGGGCAGCACTATAAAGTCACCATGAGTGCGCACTGTCACAAATCAGTACCCGTCCTGATATGACCTTAGATGTTGCTAGGACGTAAAACTCCAATAACCAACCAACCAATTGAAACTCATTTAAAAATACTCTATAGTTCTTGGGCTTTTGGCTTTTACAGATAACTGTCACATTATCCTGGCACTGTACCAATCAGTCCTTGCCCTATCCTAGTAATGCTGAGCGCCAGGATAGGTCGTGACAAGTATGAGTTTAGTTTAACTTTTATCTATCTATCTATCTATCTTTCTATCTATCTATCTATCTATCTACCTCTCTATCTGTCTGTCTGTGCATCTGTCTGTGTGTCTGCCTACCTGCTTCTCTGTCTGTATGTATGGTCTGCCTGTATGTCTGTCTGTCTGCACACCTAGCTATATATGTATCTATCTATCTATGTATGTATGTATGTATCTATCTACCTATCTATCTATCTATCTATCGATCTATCTATCTATCTATCTATCTATCTAACTGTCTGTCTGTGTGTCTGCCTACCTGCGTGTCTGTCTATCTGCCTGCCTGCCTGTATGTCTGTTTGCTTCGTAATTACCTACCTATCTATCTATCTACCTACCTACCTATCTGTCTGTCTGTTTGCCTACCTGCTTGTCTGTCTGTCTGTATGGTCTGCCTGTCTGTCTGTCTGTCTTTCTGCCTGCCCACCTACATATCTATGTATCTATCTATCTATGTATGTATGTATCTATCTATCTGTCTGTCTGTCTTTGTGTCTGCCTACCTGCGTGTCTGTCTGTCTGCCTGCCTGCCCATATGTCTGTCTGATTCCTAATTACCTACCTATCTATCTATCTATCTATCTACGTACCCACCCATCTGTCTGTCTGTTTGCCTACCTGCTTGTCTGTCTCTGTGTGTGTCTGTCTGTCTGCCTGTCTGTCTGTCTGTCTGCCTGTATGTCTGTCTGTCTACCTACCTACCTATCTATTTAACTATCTATCCGCTAAGCTATGCCACCCTGTGTTACTAACCAAACTATGAACAGGTCAACAAACAACTAGTAAATATGGAAATAAGCCACAGCCAAACAGGAAGTGTACGGACGACAAAGTAAATCAAGTTGTGGACAGATTTTCAATGGACTAAGGGGCCACGCAATGTTTTCAACACTTTCATGGTCATACAAACAAGTAAAGCTTGTTTTATTTAATGACGGCTCTGTAGCACATTAATTGTTATCATCGGCTATTGGACATCAGATATAAGGTCATTCTGACATATTTCTTTGGAGGAAACCTGCTGCCGCCACATAGGTGACTCTTTCCAATAAGCAGCAAAATGGGTCTTTTATATGCACTTTCCAACAGACAGGACAGCACATACCACAGCCTTTGATGAACCAGTTGTGGACCACTGGTCGGAACGGGAAATAGTTCAAACTGCAAATGGATCCACTAAGGAGGATCGAACGGATGACCGACACCTTCACAGGTGGACACTCTAACGCCTGAGCTGCGTCCCACTCCCTTCGGGGTCATACAAAGCATCCGATGGGGCGAGGGGCTGTTAAGTACAACTTTATTGATTAAAGTTGCATGGTCCGATGAAATATAATTTTGTCAAAATTAAAACAACTAGTTACATTTGGTCCTATATATCCAACTTAGATACTGGTGTATTAGCTAATGATTTGGGACAACATATACAGATTAACCAGTGAATTTATAACCTCACCCCTTTGGACACTCACTTTGAAACACCCATACTCACTATGCAGGGAGGCCATTAACCAATTAGGCCAATCTCATGACCTCATTAGACTCCCCCAACCAAGTAGGCCTAATGTGCAGGGACATAGAGGGGAAGGGGAAATGAGGTGGATGTTGCCCCTCCCCTTCATGTTGGATATTCAATGCTGTTTGGTCAATTCTATAAATATAATTAATCAATTTGCGTAATTTAAATGTTTAAATATATAAATATATATTAGTACTGGCCGATCAATATATATATATATGGACCAAAAAGAAATATATATGTGAAATATAAGCATTATGTGCATATAAATTTGCGGTGCTGCCTTCTTATTATTTAATTATTATTATTTATTTATTTATTTATTCGCTCCCTTGATATATGATTTGCTCCGGGGCAGCCATCATATCATTAAGCCCAGAACCAGGCACATTTGCGATGGATCCCGTCCAAACAATAACGCATGACCAGAACAGTTGCTGCCATCATAGCATTAAACCTGGAAATCTACATTGCTATCTGATGAATTTGCATTTCTCATATATATATATATATATATATATATATGGACCCCCCCCCAAATAATATATATACACATACCTTGTGTAAACATTGTATATATATGACGTATATACTAGTGCATATATTTACCGCATGGGCATCATAAGATACCCTCGCGACACATACATTTCATATATGACTAGTATATACATCATATATATGATATACACATATACACATGTTTGTGTGTCACCCCCACCCCAGCGGAGGTCAGCCTCATAGCCTGCCATGTCCAGCAATGAACCCGAATGAGTGCCCCTGCTCATTCCACACGTAACCTTTTTTTTTTTTTTACATTCTTTGATTCAAATTGCAGTCTGATGTTGACCTTCTGCCATTGGGATGATGTCATATACTAATGTATATGTGATATTTGATATCCAATGCTGCTTTGGTCAATTCTATAGACATAATTAATCAAATTGTGTAATTTCAAATAATTCTTTTAACATTCATTGTTTAAAAATGCATAGTTTGGTGTTTTGAAATTTCTGCCATTGGGACGATGTTAATCATATACTGATGTATATATGGTGTTGGATATTCGATGCTACTTGGTCAATTTGATAGATAAAAATCAAATTAACCTTTCTACAAAATAATATTTTGTTAAAAACCCTAGTGCCATGGGCCTATGCCACCAATCCGTTCCCAGAATGTTCAAAACCCAAACAGAAATACCTACCTACAGCCCTGTAAGGTTCCAGGATTAGTAGGTCATCTCACATCACGTGGTCATCGCAAGATGACCATCTGGGTCATAGCCACAGAACTTTTGGCAAGTTTGTCGCAATTATTTTGGGGTCTTTCACCTCAAATTGCTTCAAAACTAGTTATATTTCATCAAAATGAATCTGGACTAATGATTAGTAGCTCATAATTATCACTTTGATATATTTATCTAAAAAATTAGACAAAAATTAAAATGCCATCGGACCATACAACCTTAATAAACTGTTGATATTATAGTATTAGTGGTCTGCACTGACCTCTCAGGCAACAAGGAGCCGCCTAGACAGGTAGGCGTGGGTAGTGTGGTGACATCAGGGAGCCTAGGTTGTGTAATGGTTAGAACACTAGCCCAGAATCAAGATATGTGGGTTCGATTCCCACTCTAGGTGCAATATTTCCCATTTTCATCACCCCATGACACTGGTTGCCGTGACCTTGACCCTGTACAAGCCACACGCTGTATGGTTGTTGAACCTACCCTGTGTATGTAAGTGCGTTGCATTGCCTGTATATATGTATGTAATTGTAAGCATTAAAAGACTTCCAGGGGGACGAGTGTAGTGGTCTGCACGTGACCTTGATCCTGTACATGCTACACGCTGTATGGTTGTTGAACCTACCCTGTGTATGTATGTGTTAGTGCATTGCCTGTATGTATGTAATTGTAAGCATTAAATGATCATTCAAAAGTGTTATAATTCCTGGGGAATGAGTGTAATAGGCTGCACTGACCTCTCAGGCAAGGAGCCACATAGACAGGTAGGTATGGACAGGGTGATGGCATCAGGGAGCCTAGGTGGTGTAAAAGTTAGCACACTGGCCCGGAATGCAAGAGATGTGGGTTCAATTCCCGCTCTAGGCGCAATATTTTCATCAATCCCATGACAATATTTTAAAAGTTCATATTCTTGTATTCATGTCTTTATGTTGGTTGATCGTTGGAGTTTTACATCCTGGAAACATCTAAGGTCACATCAGGACGGGTACCGACTTGTGACAGTACAAACTCATGGCCACTTTATAGTGCCACCCCCACTGGAGTGGGAGACCAGACCGCCAGCACCATGACCTGATATCCCACTCAGTCACATTATCCTGACACTAAGCCAACCAGTCCTTGCCCTATCCTAATAATGCCGAGTGCCTGGCTAGGAAGCGACAAGTATACATTTTTAAGTCATTGGTTTGACTCGACCATGGTTCGGGTCCCACGATCTACCAAAAGCGGAGACGGATGCTCACCTCATTCGGCCACACCCAGTCTGGTCTTGTTTTTTATATTCTGTCGTAAAATGTTGACGTGTACTACTTTGGAAGGGGGAGAAAGGAGCGGGAGTGGGGGGGGGGCGTCTGGAAAAGTAGTACACTTTGTCTAACGGTAAAAATGCTGAAAAAGTTGGATACCTCCATAAAACAACCAGCCAGCAGCGGCTGTGACGTCACGCAGACTGCGCATGCGCGCTTCGCCGAGTGTTCTTTCCATTGAGGCATATCCGGTTTGCGCGCTGTTTTTGTAGCTGACGTCATTACAGTTTGTCGTCTGCTGGTCTCTGATCTGACCCAATTACCATCTGGTTAGCTTAAAGATCGACACACTAATTTTAACTTGTTTTTCTTTCTCTATAGGTATATCCTCTCCTCTCCTCCTCTTCTCCTCCTCTCCTAGCCTCCTCTGCTCTCCTGCTCTCCTCCTCTCCTCCTCCTCTCCTCCTCTTCTCCTCCTCTGCTCTTCTCCTCTCCTCCTCCTCTCCTCCCCCTCTCCTCCTCTTCTCCTCCTCTCCTCTCCTCCTCCTCTTCTCCTATTCTCCTCTCCTCTCGTCTTCTCCTCTGCTCCTCTCAAGTCCTCCTCTTCTCCTCCTCTCCTCCTCTTCTCCTCCTCTCCTCCTCTCCTCTTCTTTCCCCCCCACCTATGCTGTGTCTCCTCATCCCTCTTCCCCGTCTTCTCCCAATCTACATCTACCCCCCCCCCCCCCCACCCAAAAAAAAAAACCCTACAAAAGCTGTAATAAAAATAGACATTTGATAGGACAAACAAAAAGTTCATGTCTAACGCAACATGCCATCATCCAACCGACATTCCCTATAAAACAACAACAAAACAACAACAAAACAACAACAAATGTGTCAATTTGTGCATCTAACATTTAGTCAGGGAGCCGGACGTAGCTCAGGCGGTAGAGTGTCCACCCGTGACCGGTGTCGGTCATCCTATCGATCCTGCTCAGGGGATCCATTTGCAGTTTGGGCTATTTTTCATTCCAACCAGTGGTCCACAACTGGTTCATCAAAGGCTGTGGTATGTGCTGTCCTGTCTGTGGGAAAGTTCACATAAAAGACCCCTTGCTGCTTATCGGAAAGAGTAACCTATGTGGCGGCAGCGGGTTTCCTCCAAAGAAATATATCAGAATGAGCGTATGTTTGATGTCCAATAGTCGATGTTAACAAATCAATGTGCTCTAGAGGCGTCATTAAATAAAACAAACTTTCTAACATTAAGTCAGTCGCTTCTCACGTCCCCTGCCATTAACACAGATACTCCTTGCTTCCCTTACATAGAATTGACTGCCTGAAATACAACCTGAATTTGCTGTAAAGTCAACACTCAAACCTGGGAAATCGTGGCCAAGGACAGGAGTTCATGGCGTGCTTCTATTCACAGAGGCACAACATAGTGTTTGAAACTGATCGTATATCTCAAGCTAAAGAAAAGCATCATCAGAGAAAAGATGATCTCCTTCATCTACCAGACTCTCTGAACGGCAGCTACATACACACGTCCAACATGCCACCGTACATTCCAAGCACAAATTGGACTCATCAGTCATCGACGAGTTCACAACAAATGATGAGTTGATGTCATCATCGCCACCGATGGACAACCAAGAAGATGTGTATATATATATATATATAAATATATATATATATATATATATATACACACACATTAGTTGACTACCAAAGCAGATCCTCTATTCCCAACTGACTTCTGGCTACAGAAAGAGAGGGTGCTCTCGTCTCCGGTTCAAGGATACCATCAAGAGAAACCTGAAGCTGAGAGACATTAAGACCAACTCATGGACACAACTCTCATAGCAGAGAGCTAAATGGAGAGCGGCAGTCAAGTAATGAAAGCAGTCTTTGTCGCATCGCGACCGACATCATGATGATGATGATGAGTTGATTAAGCAGGGGAAATTACAGTAACAGACAAATGGTTTTCCTCATTCCACTGCTCCTTGCCCTATCCTAGTGTAGTGGTCTGCACTGACCTCTCAGGCAAGCAGCCGCATAGACAGGTAGGCATGGGTAGCGTGTTGATATCAGGGAGCCTAGGTGGTGTAATGGTTAGCACACTGGCCCCCAATGCAAAGAGATGTGGGTTCGAGTCCCGCTCTAGGCACAATATTTCCCATTTTCATCACCCCCCCATGACACTGGTTACCGTGACCATGATCCTGTACAAGCTACACGCTGTATGGTTGTTGAACCTACCCTGTGTATGTATGTGTAAGTGCCTTGGCTGTATGTATGTAATTGTAAGCATTAAAAGACTTACAATTCCAGGGGGACGAGTATAGTGGTCTGCACTGACCTCTCAGGCAAGCAGTCGCATAGACAGGTAGGTGTGGGTAGCGTGTTGATTTCAGGGGGCGTAGGTGGTGTAATGGTTAGCACACTGGCCCCCAATGCAAAGAGATGTGGGTTCGATTTCCGCTCTAGGCACAATATTTCCCATTTTCATCACCCCCCCCATGACACTGGTTGGCGTGCCCATGATCCTGTACAAGCTATGTGCTGTATGGTTGTTGAACCTACCCGGTGTATGTATGTGTTAGTGCATTGCCTGTATGTATGTAATTGTAAGCATTAAAAGACTTACAATTCCAGGGGGATGAGTATAGTGGTCTGCACTGACCTCTCAAGCAAGCAGTCGCATAGACAGGTAGGTGTGGGTAGCATGTTGATATCAGGGGGCCTAGGTGGTGTAATAGTTAGCACACTGGCCGGGAATGCAAAGAGATGTGGGTTCGAGTCCCGCTCTAGGCGCAATATTTCCCATTTTCAACACCCCCCCCCCCCCCACGACACTAGAAATGCCAAGCGCCAGGCTAGGGAGCGACAAGTATAAATTTGTACATCATTGGTTTGATTTGGCCAGGGTTTGAACATAATGGATTCGAATCCCATGACCTACCAAAACGGGAAGTGGACGCTCAACAAACTCATTCGAAGTGTAGTGTTGATGTGTAATGGGCACCCAGTCCTGATATGACCTTAGATGTTGCCACGATGTAAAACTCCAACAAACAACCACAAGTCTGTAGGTACCCATCCTGATATGACCGTAGATGTTGCCAGGACGTAAAACTCCAACAAAGAACACAAGTCTGTAGGTACCCATCCTGATATGACCTTATATGGTGCTAGAACGCAAAACTATAACAACCAACCAACCAGCAAGTCGGTACCCATCTTGATATGCCCTTATATGTTGCTAGGAGGTAAAACAACAACAACAAAACACGGTGTGGGGTGTCAGCACTTTGTGACTGAGCGTGTCTGTTCGATGTTTACACCTTGAAAGCCCGGCCTCAGCATATCGTATCCCCACCCCTCCCCCCCCCCCTCCCCCAGTCCATTAACCCCCCCCCCCCTACCCCCCATCAAAGCTCCCTCTCCAACTCAAAGCTCCGAATACCCCCCCCCCCGACCCCCCAAAATATTCACATAACTTCCTTCCTCCACTTCCAACACTAAAGGCCCTGTCACACTACGACGCTTCTCCCGGCGACCCGTCAGCGTTGAAAATAAAATCTTGCACGTCGAGAAACGTCCAACTTTTCGGCGGTTTGGGGAAAAAGATCTGCATCAGCACGGCGCATTATGCACGCGCGGCCAACGTGTGTCGACGCGTTGGGGAACAAAATGAAAAAAGTTTGGCGCGACGTCTTCATCTAACCTTAAATGTTGCTAGGGCGTAAAACAAAAATGCCCCAGTTTGCCGCAACTTGTGGACACGACCCGCCCGCGCGCACGCCGTCTGCCTAGCATTCCCATAACGTTATTCCGGTGCATCCAACGGAACTCGAAGTCCTTACCCATATATTTTGCGCGCGCTGGCGGTCGTTTTTTTTTTTTTGACATGCTTAAAATCTTGGGCGACAGGGAACGCACGCCGGCGTTTTGCGCCGACCATCAACGTCAAGGATAGTGTACCGGCGTGTACCGACGCGTGCATAACGCGCCCCCAGCGTGTCTCGATATTTCACCCATTTTTGCTCAAACACACCACACGTCGCCGGGTTGCCGGCGAGAAGCGTCGTAGTGTGACAGGGCCTTTACAAAACTCCCCCCTCCCTCACAAACACATACAGCGACCACCCTCCCCTCCCATCCCCCCATCCCCCCCTCCCCCCCTCTCCCACGCCCCCTCCCCCCACCCCAAAAGACAAATACAGGTGAACCTCGATCCAACGGACTAATACTAATAGGGTGGAGCAGTTGTCCGTTAAAGCCGTTTGTCCGTTGCAGCGATGACATTTTCCGGGGGCTCTACCCCACGCACATTCACCTTTACTTTACTCTGGGGGATCTTTCATATGCCGCTGGGGATCTTTCATATGCCGCTGGGGATCTTTCATATGCCTGCGAACATGAATGACCCCTTCTTATCCTTACTAGAGTCAACATTTAAACTTTACAGCATATTTTCTAAACTTGTCCTTAGCCTTACGGATATCACTCGGGAGTTTTAAACGTTCGGACCACATATTCACTCTAGCGGATTGTGTACTTTGGATCCGGTGTAGCAGGAAATCGCAAACCCTGTAAATCGCAAACCCCCATGCCATATATGGGCATGGGGGGTTTGCGATTTCCTAGGAAATCACATATCCCCCCTGGAAATCTCAAACCCCCCATGTCATGATACACCACTCCGTACCAGGTTTAAGGGTGGTGTTAGGTACCGATTAGGCCCAAATCTATTCAATGCTATCATATTTAACAGAATTACATACTCAAAAATTGAAATTTGATCAAATTAACCCTAAAATCGAAGTGATATTAACGCCGCCGGTACAGGGGGGTTTGTGATTTCCTAGTAAATCGCAAACCCCGGGATGTGCAATTTCCAGGGGTTTGCGATTTACTGCCACACCGGAATCCGTTGCATCGGTGTCCGTTGGATCGAGGTTCATCTGTACATACTGAATCTATTTTCTGCATAATCCCAAATCCACTACTACCTGTTGCAACAAGTCATACCGATTGTCTCCTCGCACCTATGATCAGCAAATCCATGATATAGTCTAAAGCTAAGATTCCTTATACTAGGTATGCGGCAGGCGGAATGTGGCATGCGAATGTTGTATATGCGGTGTAGATATATGCCAACCCCCAACATCTTTTGGGGTTTTTCCTCCAAATTTGTGAAGGAACAGTATTGTTTTCCATGGTAAACGCAGCAGTATTCGCATTCGCATGCCGCACCGGTCGGTCCATAGGTCGGTCCATAGGTCGATCCATTTGCCGCATTCGCATTCGCATTCGCATTCGCACATTCGGACGTATGGAAGCACCACTATTCATTTACATGCTTTTCGATTTTTATTCACATTCGCATTCGCATGCCGCATAGCGCGTATAAGGAATCTTAGCTTAACGGTAAATGGGTATTCTCCGATATACATGTACAAAATAAGATCCCTGTAATATTTCTAATGCCTGATTTATTTTTGGTGATGGGTGTATTTATGCTGCCCATAACGGTTAAGCTCAACCTACTATTGTCTATATTGTTCATACCATCTCATCATCTCATCTATAAATAGTTCATATGCGCGGTAATTGTTAAGGCCGGAAGACCAACGCCTCAGTGCTAGAAAAAGATATTATTCAACTGTAACAAACAAAATTGAAAAAGCACATACACTCAACGATCTCCCCTCCCCCCCCTCCAACCCCCAACAAGCATTCGTATGCAATCCCCCCACATACAAATACACAATCAGACACACACACACACAGACACAGGCAGACACACATACATACATACATACATATACACACAGACACACACATACATACATAGATACACATGCACACAGACACACACATACACACACAGACACACATATACACACAGACACACACATACAGACATACACATACACACAGACATACACATACGCATACAGACATACTCATACACACAGACACACACACATGCACATACAGACAGTGTTAGAACCAGACAGACACACAGACACACAGACACACACAGACACACAGACACACACATACACACAGACAGACACATACACACACATACACACAGACACGCACAGACACACTCAGAACACAACAACCTCTGCCCGTGTCCTCGCCCCGCCTTCTGTGTCTGACTGGGCTATATCCGACAAGAGAAACCTGTCAAGCGTGAAAGGCTGGCCTTAGATGAAGACACACAGACATACATGTAGCCGAAGACCTACATACACACCTAGAGATAGATATACAGACACACCCAGACACAGATAGACACACACACAGACACCGACAGACACATATACACACACAGAGGCACACACATACACACATACATGCACTCACCGACAACACATACACACACAGACGCATATACACACATAGACAAAGTCTCACAGTCACACGCAGACACACACAGATACACACAGACACACACACCCACACATACATGCCTAGATGTTCACAGCACACAGACACACCTGCAAGTAAGGTTTACAGAAGCACACACACACATACACACACATTCATGCATATACACACATAGACGAAGTCTTACAAACACGCAGACACACTTTTTTGTTTGTTTGTTTAACGACCCCCCCTCCCCCACCAACACAAGAAGTAGACATCAGCTATTGGGGGTCAAACAGACACACACATATACACACACACACATGCTGTCTCACAAACACACACAGACACACACAGACACACACCCTCACGAAACTCAGCCTACCTTAACACCAACTATGCATACAGTAATACAGTAATTAAACAATCCAGTAACATAGTAGTAACATTGTAATGTAGGACTCCAGGAGGCAAGAACCTACCACCAACCAACACTATCTGTCCCATAATCCTGTGTCTCCCCCTACACCCCCCCTCCCCCAGTCACTCAAACTGACTCTGCCTGCCTGGTTCTAGCACTGCCTGCCTGGTTCTAACATTGCCTGGTTCTAGCACTGCCTGGTTCTAGCACTGCCTGGTTCTAGCATTGCCTGGTTCTAGCACTGCCTGGTTCTAATACTGTCTGGTTCTACCACTGCCTGGTTCTAACATTGCCTGCCTGGTTCTAACACTGCCTGGTTCTAACACTGCCTGCCTGGTTCTAACACTGCCTGCCTGGTTCTACCACTGCCTGGTTCTAACACTGCCTGCCTGGTTCTAACACTGCCTGCCTGGTTCTACCACTGCCTGGTTCTACCACTGCCTGGTTCTACCACTGCATGCCTGGTTCTACCACTGCCTGCCTGGTTCTAACACTGCCTGCCTGGTTCTAACACTGCCTGCCTGGTTCTAACACTGCATGCCTGATTCTACCACTGCCTGGTTCTACCACTGCCTGGTTCTGACAATGCATGCCTGGTTCTAACACTGCCTGGTTCTAACACTGCCTGGTTCTTACACTGTCTGGTTCTAACACTGCCTGGTTCTAACATTGCCTGCCTGGTTCTGACACTGCCTGGTTCTACCACTGCCTGGTTCTACTACTGCCTGGTTCTGACTGCCTGGTTCTACCACTGCCTGGTTCTACTACTGCCTCGTTCTACCACTGCCTGGTTCTAACACTGCCTGGTTCTAACACTGCCTGCCTGGTTCTACCACTGCCTGGTTCTACCACTGCCTGGTTCTAACACTGCCTGGTTCTACTGCTGCCTGGTTCTATCACTGCCTGTTTCTATCACTGCCTGGTTCTACCACTGCCTGTTTCTATCACTGCCTGGTTCTAACACTGCCTGGTTCTATCACTGCCTGGTTCTAACACTGCCTGGTTTTAACACTGCCTGGTTCTAACACGCCTGGTTCTAACACTGCCTGTCTGGTTCTATCACTGCCTGGTTCTACCACTGCCTGGTTCTAACACTGCCTGGTTCTAACACTGCCTGGTTTTACTGCTCTCTGGTTCTAGCACTGCCTGTTTCTAGCACTGCCTGGTTCTACCACTGCCTGGTTCTAACACTGCCTGGTTCTAACACTGCCTGGTTCTAACACTGCCTGGTTCTAACCCCATACTCGGCCCTCCTTGTACAAGTAGTGTGTGTGCATGCTCAGTAACCCTCGTGCCATCCACTCACCTGTCCTGTTCTGTACCTGTGAAGGTCACTTCACTGACTGCTTCTCAGGCTGCACCTCCCGACACCCAGTCACAGAGCTCCCCCCTCTCCGCTCCCCCCTCCCTCTCCACCCCGTCTCCCTCTCCACTTCCTCCCTCCCTATCCACTTACCCCCCTCCCTCTGCCACCACACTACGTGACGGTGTACAAACATTTAGTCGATCGTTCCCTCACTGTGGGACTGATCCAAGTATACACACACATATATAAATGTATGTAACGAAGGAGGCTAGAAGTCGGATGTAGAGTTAAGCATAAGGGCGACATCATTTATTCTTAACAGTCTTGATAATGCATGAAACAATAGCATAATATAATCTCTAGATGAACAATCATCGTCAATAGTATTTAGTCAATAATCAATGTAATAATCAATATGATAACACCAGACATATTGAACCAATAACCACATCAAATGACATCTGGCTGGGTCACTGCCAAGGGCCACTGCCCGAACCCAGCCAAGAAGAGAGGAGAAGATGAAGAGAAAAGAGAGAAAAAAACCCCAAAAGAGACTACTATGTCCCACTACGCACACAGATCAATTGATGCTGCTACTCGCATGTCATTGAGTATACGGTCGGAAATTGGCTATGTAATGTACCGATACACACAATCGGACTTCCAATCATCACAAGCCTTAATTTCTTCTATTGTTGCACCTTGCATATGCAAAAAGGTGCAACCACCCCTCCTGAGCGAATGACAAGAGTAGTCGATAGGGTTGAGCCCTGCCACAACACACAAATATTTAATCGTCGATTGGAGAATCGAATAAGTTAACGGTTTATAACCGCCTAACGGGGAAGGAACTTGAAAAGCTGACGCGTTACGAGACACAGCTACCTGACTAAAATGCAACCTTGTCCAATGGACAGCACATAGCGCCTTATTCTTTAACTCAGATATTGGAATGAGTAGTTCACCCTCGCTAAACTTAATAGTTTTCGATCTTCTGACTGAAATAATCATTCCCCAAGAAAAAAACTCAAAATCTGCCCTTCTGAGGGTCGAATCAGATTGCGTCAACTGACACTTACGCAACAGCCCTCTAAAGCCCGTTAAGATTGCAGCTTTAGTAGCAATATGTCCAGGGGAGTCAGACAAAAATTCGAACATAGTCAACAAATTCGAAGGTAATATTGGCTTTGCAGCTTTTACTTCACAACCCAGAACCCGCTTAACCCCTCCCAGGGTAGTTTTTACTGTGTGATTCTTATAGTCTATAGGATCAGCGTTTTCAGATCTAAATTTTTTTTTTAAAGCAGATAAGTAACTTGTAATAGAACTATATTTTAAGCTATGAGAAAGCCAAGCTATATATATAGCAACCTGACTGGCAGGGCAAGGCACAGGAGCCAGAAGGCCTCGAAATTGATCTATGAAAGTAAATACTTCCTTATCTGCATTGAACGCGTCGCATGACTATTAGGTGCATAATACTGCATCGATATTGTCCTCGCCTCCGTCCGCAGCGCAGCCAGCTCTATAACACAACGTCTAGTTCAAATTAATTAAACAGGTGAGAACAACATAGAACTATCGACTTATTCACCTCTGCTACCCTTCTCAGCTGATGTGGGCTATCCCACCTACTGATACTATCACAGACTACATTGTAATTAGTTTTTATATGAACCGCTGATATATTAAAATTATATCGCATAGATACCCAAATTATCCACTTTATGAGGTTCATTATAACTTGATTTTTTGCAACACCCTTCACCAAAGCCGATCGGACAGTATTATTATCAGTTATAAATACAATATTCCTGTTGCTCCAATACATACACCAATGGTCTACAGCTGCCACTACGGCCCACATCTCTTTAATGTTTATGTGCGCTTGACACACCTCGTTAGGCGCTAAGACCCTGTGGTGAGCCAGCCCAAGAATAGGACGATCATCATTTAAAAACCCTCCACACCAGTCTGACCCATGCAGTGCTCCATAGCATTGCTGAGAAGCATCTGTACATACTGATATACTATCTTTTTGGTTGAATAATATTTTTTGCTCACCATTAAACTGATCTACGTAGTTCAACCACCACTGTATCTCTTCACGGAAGGCACTATTTATTCTATATCTATGATAAGGGAGTTTTACGGCATGAACAGCTCCATGAATACGAGCAGAAAACGATCGCCCTCCTCTAACGACTACCGCACAGTGTGATAACTGACCACCTAACTGCTCTAGCTCTTTTCGGGTAGACTTTTTCCTGTCAACAAATTCGCTAAGATGATTTTTTAACTTCCCTAATTTATCAGCAGGTAGCTTGACATTCATAGTTATACTATCTATTACAATGCCAAGAAACCTAGCATGGGTGGAAGGACTAATCATTTTTGAAAAATTTATATAAAATCCTAATTTTCTCAATATAGAAATTAATTGCAATTGATTCTCACGACAGTCTTCATAAGTATTACCCAATACTGCAAAATCATCCAAGTAATTCACAATTCGATTATTACCATGCCTAACTGCACAACGGTATACATAGTCAGATAACTTACTGAAAATGTATGAACTGGTTGAAAGCCCCATTGAGAGCCTATTATCCAAAAAATATTTATCCTTACCATCAATGTTCCATATTAACCCCTTGTAAAAATATACGGATTTTCGGTTAAGAATTATATATTGCAGAGAGCATTAATATTCTTGGGCCACAGAGTGGGGACGATGTTATATAAACTAAAAGTAATAATAATATCCCACTCCCATCATGACATGATATACGCTGTGTGCAATATATGTTCATGTATTATGCCTGAGATTAATGAATAGATGTTCCTATATAAGAGGCAGTACATGATTGTTGAAATGCTTCTCTATGCATCCATAAAGAGTGCAATTGGAGAAAGACCATTTTAACAGAGATCTATTGTAACTGTATGCATCTATCTGTCCCTAGATGACCACTGGGTGTGCACACCAGCCCGATTTGCATATACATACAGGGCACCACCTGCAGCTGGGTTGAGTGACAGCCACCCCTACTGGGGGGGAGTGCCACCCACCCAGACTGTGGAGATGCCTGATTGGCTGGCTGTGGACTGCCCAGTCACCTGCACCCCATTGGCCCTCTGACCACACTAACCTCAAACCTGAGATCATTATTCTAGATTCTGCTTCAGACACACTGAAGAGAGATCACTCTACTCCTGGCTCTTGAGTGAGACACACCTACTCTTGAGCAGGAACCCCAGACACTATGTCTGATGCTATCAAAATTCATCTATTCCAATTGCGTGTGTACACAGCCATAGGACCCCTGTCCCATGGGCTGTAGGCACTGCTTGTATACAGGCTAAAGTGGTAATGAGATTTTCTGTGGCTAGAAGGCAAGGGGTGTGGATGATAGGTCACTGGTAGGTGGACAGGAGTTGGTGTTATTAAAGCACAACTTCTCCACTGTTTATCTGTGTGACTTGTCTTCATTCTTCCTTAGCATTGGTTAATGAGTTGATTGCTAAGTGATATGAAGGGGAGAGTTTTTGTAGTATTATCTGGTGTCCCAAATGTGGCCGGGCATTCAGAAATATTATACTCTGTCTGCCTCTGTCCGAAGGGTGAATACTGACTGCACGATATGCATCCTGTATGTCGATTACCGCTATATAATCTCCCTGCACTAGCAGTTTCAACAATCTATCTACACTTTTATATCGGAACTTGCAACACGTTTCCGAGACAAAATTATTTACTGACTTCCCATATGGCTTGCTACAATCTACTATCACCCTGAAGCCATAACCTGTGGGTTTAGGTATACAGAACATGTTATGGGAGCAAGTAGGAAGAATATTAGTGGGCGAAATATATCCCTTGTCAATTTCAGCTCGTAATTTAGACTTTATGAATAAATTATGATTATTATCATTTTTGCTTGTATAAGTACTAGTATAAGAATTGTCAAATTGTTCATTAATAATTTTAAACCCGAAAATGGCTCCATGTAGAATATACTCCCAGTCTGGATCAGTGTCTCCCTGGAAAAAAGTTTCCACAAACACTCGACAAGGCTTAATCTGAGCTGCAGTACCAGCAATTTGATGTGTACAACTGCAACAACCTCGAAAACAGTTATAAGACACTGCAAAAGTGCACTTAATCAAACCTCTAGTATATTTGTCATAAGCAGTGACCATGTAGTTATTAACTGTACTAGAAACCTCTAACCATGACACGTTAATTGGCTCCCAAGGTGGTAATGACACATGCTGACTACTGGTATAATTACCAGATACGTGGCAATGCACCGGTGCTACGAGCTCGGTTATATTTAGCAGAGTTGGCGAAGCACACCCTTCACCCTTCATTACCTTCGTGCCACTAACACTTTCAGCAGGTTAAAGTAGCCCAAAATGCCCCTGCTTTCCAAATTCCTTCTGTTCGCGGGGGCTATAGGCCCTTAGACTATGTTACCCTCCAGGCAGCCATAAACATTTTCTCTGAAGAGGCCGGTCTAGACGCCTCCTCCTTCTCGTGCCACTTGCTCTGCAGGGGAGGGTGTACCTTCCTCGCCCTGCAAGGGGCCACCATTGACGAGATTAAGGTGCGCGGCGACTGGTCCTCAGACTGCGTCTATAAATACATTGCTCGACCTCTTGCCGACAGGATCATTGCGGATATCAAGGTCGCCACAGCTCTTTCTGCCTTGCTTTAATTCTTATCTGTCTGGTGTGTCTCTGACTTTGGCATTTGAGGCCCAGCCAGGTGCATTACTATTTCATACTATTGTCATTTCCTGTAAATAAACGATGTACCCACCAACACTGTGTTACCATGCTATTCTTACATATATATATATAGACAGATATGCATATACATAGACATATATGTACATACATATATGTTAATACATGTCTATGTATATGTGTCTATATATAAATACATATATATATCTATATCTATATATATATAGACACATATGCATATATATATAGATATACATGGGTCGTTCTCAGAAGTTGTGTACCAATACTGTGACATCAGTACCACAACATCAAAATGCTGTCAAAGTCCTATATACAAGCTTCCTCAATGTATATATCCTTTTGCATTTGAATAAATGAAAATAAACATATTCTGACATTTTTAAGTAGGTCAAATGATGCTCACACCCAATAAATAGCAGTATAGCATGGAAACCAATCTGACTCCAAAATCAAATATTTTCCACACAAAACTAGACATTTTTAGGACATTTCACATGCCACTTGTTTTATAAACAGTAGTAATAATAATTTGAAGCCTCATTGCTATGGTTTTATCTTAGTTGTGAATATTAAAGAGAAAAGCAGAACAATATTAACAAGGTAACAAACAGTCCAAGTGGAATCAACAATTTTACACAAATGTTCGGCTCAAATTTCAATGTTTAGGAGCAATTTCAGGATTGATCTTTTACTATACCATAAATGGGTCCATGCACAGAGTGTCAAATGGTGAAAATAGTTCCTGTACTGATCTGTACTCAGTGTTTGATACAGAGTTTCATAGTACTTGCAAATGGAAACGAAATGTTACGATGTTAATGACTCCAGAAAAGGTTAACTATTTCATAATTAACTTTTTTTTATAGAAATAAATGTCTTCAACTTAATGAAGACATTGTATATGACCATTTGAAGTGAAATGTGCTGTTGTTCAGAGGTTTTCATTAAGTTTGTGACACTTTATTTTCAATGCTGCTGACAATGTCACAAATTAGTGATGTAATTTTCTATTTATTTAGCTACATCCATCCCAACAAGATACATACACAATATTAACATTTACTTTTGATCTAAAATATCTTCCACATTATTGGGCTAAATGATGAAATCTAAATATGGACACTCCAATAATGGGTTTCTTTGAAATATGCATTTCAAGTAGACTACCTCAAGTGGTACGGTTTCTGAGAACGACTCATGTACATACATATACATATGAATATATATATGTGTCTATTTATAAATACATACATCTATATATATATCTATTTATATATATATATATAGACAGATATGCACATATATAGACATATATGTACATCCATATATGTATATATATGTTTATATGTGTCTATATATAAATATATATATATATCTATATATATATCTATATATATATATCTATAAGCTTGTTTTATTTAATGATACCTCTAGAGAACATCGAGTTTTATCATTGGCTATTTGATGTCAAACATATGGTCATTCCGACATATTTATTTGGAGGAAACCCACTGCCGCCACATAGGCTACTCTTTACGAAAAGCAACAAGGGGTCTTTTATATGCACTTTCCAACAGACAGGATAGCACATGCCGCAGCCTTTGATGAACCAGTTGTGGACCTCTGGTTGGAAGAGAACATATCCCAAACTGCAAATTGGTCCACCTAGCAGGATCGATCGGATGACCCACACCTTCACAGGTGGACACTCTACCGCCTGAGCTACCTCCCGTTCCCTACATATATATATATATATATATATATATAAATTTGCCTACATTCAAACGAGGAGGAAAGCGTAGTGCTGATGGGATGGACAAGTCTTTATTGCTGTCTGGGCTAGCAATTATATGCCTACCGGTTACAAAGTTTGAAATCTGGGCCAACAATGAACAAATATGGCAGACCGGCTGCCGAACCCGCCATTTTGGCGCCACCTAGGGCAGTCCCGGGCTTGCAGGGAACGGCCATTGATTGGACAATATCGAGATATCCCTAACGAGCCAAATGCAGGATAATTAATTATTAATCGATCAATAATAATAATTAGAACCATTTAATTCTGGCATTTATATACGCATAATATACTATACTCTTTATAAATTTGCCTACATTCAAACAAGGAGGAAAGCGTAGCGGTGATGGGATGGACAAGTCTTTATTGCTGTCTGGGCTAGCAATTATATGCCAAAGGAGACGCACCCGTGCCTCCCACCAACCCATCCGCCGCAGGCCTAGAGCTCAGAGTCATAGCAACCCACATGTCATTCACAATCCTACAGGCGAGTGGGGTTTTGATATATGCATAAACCGTCTCAGAGACCCAGTCCACCCGCACCTTTAATTCCTCAATGCTCGCCCCGCACATGTGCAGGAACGTGCACTCCCCTGCGTCAATGAGTGTGATGACAGCTGCACCGTATCCAAGCCGGCCCTCGCAGCGAACAACCTCAGCATATCCTGGTACGTCGAGTAAGGCATGGGCACTGACCCGGCCTCCCCCGGTATCCTAAACGCCCCTGCAGCATAGCCTATAGCTGAGATCTAACCCTCTGATCCTATCCCAACTCCTACGCTCATTTAGGCGGGACAGTGCATCACAGACCCCATTCACCTTGCTCCTTATATAAATAGACTCAAATACAAAATTATACTCCACAGCTAGCCAAAGTAGCCGCCTTAGATATGACATAATCTGCTTGCTCCTGGAGTGGCCGGTATTTAACGCAGCCTGTACCACAGCACTGTCCGTAATAATCAGAACAGTGCTATCTGCCCAGTCTGGGGACCATCTCAAGCATCCACACCCCACATTTTCTGGACATTTATGTGGGCACCCCAAACCTTCCCATTTGCCTCATGATAATGATGACCTACATATCCCTCAAGCCTAGTGCTGGCTGCCGAACCCTGCTCATTGAATGCCCCTACAATCCAATCATCTCCATACAACGCACCGTAACCCCACTTAGACGCATCGCTGTAAGTACTTATCATAGGTGCAAACTTCCCAAGTATCCTGGCTTTCCTGTTAAACGTCCGGGCAAATGACAGGCACCAGGCTAGATCTTCCCTAACCCCGCTGTTCAAGCGTGCACGATGAAACGGTTCTCGCAGGGTTCCCATCAAATCATCTGGTGAAAGTCCTGGCTCCCCGGATAACCTTGGCGCAGTGCGCTAGAAGACCTCCCACTTGCTCCAGCTCCCTTCTAGTCGCCTTCCTACGGCCCTGGAGCTGATAAGGTACAGTCAATGTCTTGTCTAACTTGTCCTGGGGAGGAGTTAGCTGTAATGTCAAAGAGTTGATATTTATCCCAAGGAATCTTACTGTAGTATCTATCGGGCTCACCTTCTTAAAGCTTTTATAGAACCCTAGTCTACGTAAAACATTGATCAATATCCATTGATCTCTCACTGCTTCTAGCTTATCCGATCCTACCACACAGAAATCATCTAAGTAATTTACTACGCGGAGTACCCCTCCCTAGCAGCACACCTCAGGACAAAGTCAGATATCCGAGAAAAGATGTACGGGCTGGACGACAGGCCCATGCAGAGCCGGTTATCGATAAAATGCTCATAGTCCCCGCCTATGTCCACTGTACCTAATAGGCCCTGCCTGGGCCTGTCGTCCGGGTGGATTGAAACCGCCCAGTATGCGTCGTTAGTATGGACCGTGCATAGATAGTCACCCCGCTCCATTACATCAGTGACATCATCAACCCACTTATATGACATTTTTTTTAGCAATGTTATTAGTACAATTATTAACAGATTCGCCATGAGGTCGGCTGCAATCTACCACAGTACGGCCCCCGCCATCGTCCTTAGGCACAACAAACACACTGTGAGTGCAAAGTGGCTTAATGTCCGTCCTGGAAATAACCCCACTGTCGAGTTCTTCACTAAATTTCTCACATAACACCCCTGACTCCCACACAGGCACACGCTTAGGTATAGTTGCATCATATGTCAATGCACAGTCATTGTTTATCACATGGAAACCAAAAGCGACTCCCAAAGTTATGTAAAGACAGTCCTGGTCTACCGTTCCCCTCATGAATGCCTCCGCAAACCATCGGCAGGGCTTCAGCTGAGCCCTCACTCCTGCCACAAAATGTACACATCCACAAGTTCCTCTGACACATGCGTCAGTCACAGAGAAGGCCATAGCCTCGCCTTCAATATCCTCCTTAATGCTTACAATGATGCACCCATTGCTATCGTGTTTCACCTCGAGTCTCTTGTCCATGCAGGCGCCCTCCGGCAGCTTCCAGCTTCCACACAACACAGTTTCAATCGCTGAAATAGGGGTGTTAGTACTCACTGTTTCATCGGTCATCCCCTTACCTTACCTGTCCACATTACACATACAATCGTCTCGATTGCAGTTGTCACACCATACCACAGGAATCGTACTGGCATCCGTGTCGGTGTGCACTCCCGTCAACGTGTCTGCCATTGATACGTGATCTGCCCCTATGGTGCCACTGCACCGCTGATATACAATCCCTCGGTCCGATTGTCTCGGTAAACCAGGCCATGAGCCAGCTGGCCAATGACCCAGTCGAGCTGCGCCGCTTCGCCGCCTCGCCACCTTCATTGCGCAATCCCACCTCAGTTGTTACCGCACTAGGGCCTGCTGATTGGCCGAGTGCGTTCGACGAAGTAGCTATCCTGCGATCTGTTGAGCGATAGTCCCTACTTCCACTGAGTCATTCCTTGCACTTAAACCTCTTGTGCGACTTTGCCCTGCATTTGGAGCAGATTTGCACATAACGACACTCCTCCTCAGTGCGTGAACAATCGGCCTCCCCATTCCAAGCATAACACGCTCGGGAGATAGGGTTACCCGTAGATCTCCGTGTCGATCCAGTCTCTTTAGTCCCTGTTCTTTTGTCCCTCTGATTATGCGCACCATAGTGTAGCACGCTTTCCTCGTCGTTCTTCTTGGTAAAGCCAGCGAAACCACTCAACTCTGCATTTTTCCTCACCGCTAGAGCATAATCAACGTGCGCGGAGTCTTTATAGTAATCAGCTCACGCATGGCAGCTCATAATGTGGATGTGCTCGATGAAGGCATGGTAGTCTGCCAAAGTAAGTTGTTGCAGATCCAGGCACCAGAGGGTTGATGCAGCAACTAGTTCATGAATATTTAGTTTCCTGACATCCTTCCCACCCAACATGTACCCAGATTTTGGAGCTTCCCGCCACAATCTCAACTGCTGTGACTGATCTTCCATTTTGGCGGGAACCGTCATGCGTTCAGCTCTGCCATGTTGGATTTTGTGAGCCCTTCGAATTTGGGCCTCCCGCTCCGCCCTCAGGTTCAATAGTCGCTCCTCTAGCCTCCCTAGTTTCAGAGCCCTCTCCAGACTATCGATCTCCTCTTGCACTCGTCTCTCCTTCTCTATGATCGACATTTCCGCCATCGCGGAATCAACCACGCCCTCCAACTCCTTTGCCATCCTTGCTGCTGTACTCCTAGTAGTCCTCCCTGTATGTGACTTATGTACCTTCTTATTGATCACACAGCTCTCCTTATCTCCTTGGTCGTGCTTTTCCCCGCAATCGGTGCAATAGATCATTTCTCCCTCCAACGATCCGAGCTCTCGAATGCTCGATCCGAACAGTTTGAAATCTGGGCCAACAATGAACAAATATGGCTGACCGGCTGCCGAACCCGCCATTTTGGCCCCACCTAGGGCAGTCCCGGGCTCGCAGGGAACGGCCATTGATTGGACAATATCGAGATATCCCTAACGAGCCAAATGCAGGATAATTAGTTATCAATCGATTGATAATAATAATAATTAGAACCATTTAATTCTGGCATTTATATACGTATACTATATTATACTCCATATATAGAATGTATAATTTATTATGCATATATAAAAGGGGCGGAGCTCTAACCTAATAATAATAATAATTATTATTATTTATTATTATTTCTTGACTTGTGTGTGTATGTATATATATATACATATATATAGACCAGACGGGATGGCCGAATGAGTTGAGCTTCCGTTACCCGTTTAGGTAGATCGTGGGATTCGATCCTTGGTCGAGTCAAACCAATGACATACATTTTTACTAGCTTGGCGCTCGGCATTATCAGGATAGAGCAAGGTTTGGTTGGCTGTGAGTCAGGATAATGTGACTGAGTGGGATATCGGGTCATGGTGCTGGTGGCCTAGTCTCCTAGTGGGGCAGCTTTTTAAAGCCACCATGAGTGAGGACGTAAAACCCCAATAACCAACAACCAACCATTGTACCAATATGGCGTCCTTCCAGAAGCACCAGAACCACCAGAACCACCAGGACCACCAGAACCACCAGAACCACCAGGACCACCAGGACCACCAGAACCACCAGAACAACCAGAACCACCAGGACCACCAGGACCACCAGGACCACCAGAACCACCAGAACCATCAGAACCACCAGGACCAGCAGGACCAGCAGGACCACCAGAACCACCGGGACCACCAGGACCACCAGGACCATCAGAACCACCAGGACCACCAGAACCACCAGAACCACCAGAACCACCAGAACCAGCAGGACCATCAGAACCACCAGGACCACCAGAACCACCAGGACCACCAGGACCACCAGGACCACCAGAACCACCAGGACCACCAGAACCACCAGAACCACCAGGACCATCAGAACCATCAGAACCACCAGGACCACCAGGACCGCCAGGACCACCAGAAGCACCAGGACCACCAGAACCGCCAGGACCACCAGAACCACCAGGACCACCAGGACCTCCAGAACCACCAGGACCACCAGAACCACCAGAACCACCAGAACCACAAGGACCACCAGAACCACAAGGACCATCAAGACCATCAGAACCATCAGGAAACCAGAACCACCAGGACCACCAGGACCATCAGAACAACCAGAACAACCAGAACCATCAGAACCATCAGGACCACCAGGACCAGCAGAACCATCAGAACCACCAGGACCACCAGGACCATCAGAACCACCAGAACAACCAGAACCATCAGAACCACAAGAACCACCAGGACCACCAGAACCACCAGAACCTCCAGGAACACTGGGACCACCAGAACAACCAGAACCATCAGAACCACCAGGACCACCAGGACCACCAGAACCACCATAACCACCAGAACCTCTAGGACCACAAGGACCACCAGAACCAGCAGGACCACCAGAACCACCAGAACCACCAGGACCACCAGAACCACCAGAACCAGCAGGACCACCAGAACCAGCAGGACCACCATAACCACCAGAACCACAAAAACCTCCAGGGCCACCAGCCAAATCAGATATCACAATCTCCTTATGTATGTGTGGGTGTATGTATGTGTGTGAATGTATATATGTATGTGTGTATGTGTCTGCATGTATGTATGGGTGTGTGTGTATGTATGTGTATGTATGTATGTGTGTTTGTGTATGTATGTATGTGTTCTTGTTGTTCTTGTTGTTCTTGCTGTTCTTGTTGTTCTTGTTGTTCTTGCTGTTCTTGTTGTTCTTGTTGTTCTTGTTGTTCTTGTTGTTCTTGTTGTTCTTGTTGTTCTTGTTGTTCTTGCTGTTCTTGTTGTTCTTGTTTTTCTTGTTGTTCTTGTTGGTCTTGTTGTTCTTGTTGTTCTTGTTGTTCTTGTTGTTCTTGTTGTTCTTGTTGTTCTTGTTGTTCTTGTTGTTCTTGTTGTTCTTGTTGTTCTTGTTGTTCTTGTTGTTCTTGTTGTTCTTGTTGTTCTTGTTGTTCTTGTTGTTCTTGTTGTTCTTGTTGTTCTTGTTGTTCTTGTTGTTCTTGTTGTTCTTGTTGTTCTTGTTGTTCTTGTTGTTCTTGTTGTTCTTGTTGTTCTTGTTGTTCTTGTTGTTCTTGTTGTTCTTGTTGTTTTTGTTCTTGTTGTTCTTGTTGTTCTTGTTGTTCTTGTTGTTCTTGTTGTTCTTGTTGTTCTTGTTGTTCTTGTTGTCTTTTGTTTCTTTGTTCTTGTTGTTCTTGTTGTTCTTGTTGTTCTTGTTGTTCTTGTTGTTCTTGTTGTTCTTGTTGTTCTTGTTGTTCTTGTTGTTCTTGTTGTTCTTGTTGTTCTTGTTGTTCTTGTTGTTCTTGTTGTTCTTGTTGTTCTTGTTGTTCTTGTTGTTCTTGTTGTTCTTGTTGTTCTTGTTGTTCTTGTTGTTCTTGTTGTTCTTGTTGTTCTTGTTTTTCTTGTTGTTCTTGTTGTTCTTGTTGTTCTTGTTGTTCTTGTTGTTCTTGTTGTTCTTGTTGTTCTTGTTGTTCTTGTTGTTCTTGTTGTTCTTGTTGTTCTTGTTGTTCTTGTTGTTCTTGTTGTTCTTGTTGTTCTTGTTGTTCTTGTTGTTCTTGTTGTTCTTGCTGTTCTTGTTCTTCTTGTTATCCCCGTCCTGATATGACCTTAGATGTTGCTATGAAGTAAAACAACAACAAACAACATCTTCTTGTTATGTGAGTGTTAGTGGTTGGTGAAGGGGTCCCACGTGACCTCTCTACACGGGTGACCTGTCACTGAGGCTCCCACTCGTCCTACCATTACGGAGACGCAGGGAACGCCGACCCTGCGCCTCACCTTCTGGGTCACGTGGGTTGTGAAGTGCATGCAGGAAGGGAGGCACACCGGATCGGTAGAGCGTAGGCTTCCCGTGCGGAAGGTTCGGGAGATCGTGAGTTCGATTCCCAGTCGAATCAAACCAATGACCTACTAACTTGTTACTTGTTGCAACCTAGCTTGACACTCAGCATTAATATATGTTTGTTGTTGTTTTACGTCCTAGCACCATCTAAGGACGTACCTACAGACTTGTGACTGCGCACACTCATGGTGACTTTATAATGATGCCCCATTGGGGGACCAAGCCACCAGTACCATGACCTGATATCCCATTCAGTCACATTATCCTGACACTGTGCAAACCAGTCCTTGTCATATCCTATTAACGCCAAGCGCCGGGCTAGGTAGAGACAAGTATTAATTTGGTAAGTCATTGGTTTGACTCGGCTGGGATTCTAACGCCTGACCTTCCGTACTGGAGGCCCGCGCTGTGCCGATTGGGCCACCACGTCCGGTCCGTGGGTTGTGAAGTGCATGCAGTAAGACAGGCACACCGGATGCAGTGGTCGAATCGGTAGAGCGCAGGCTTCCCGTGCGGAAGGTTCGGGAGTCCGATTCCCGGTTGAATCAAATCAATGACATAATAAATTGATAATTGTCGCTTCCTAGCAAGGCGCTTGGCATTAATAGGATAGGGCAAGGACTGGTTAGCTCAGTACCACGATAATGTGACTGAGTGGGATATTGGGTCACGGTGCTGGCAGCCTGGTCTGCCAGTGTGGCAGCACTATAAATTCGACATGAGTGCGCGATTTCACAAGTCGGGGCCCGTGCTGATATGACCGTGGGTGTTGCCAGGACATAAAACTCCAGCAAACAAACTTCACCCAGTTATAGTCACTACGTTGAGCGCTTAGGGAAACTGTTTTTCCCAAAACATCGGACTGTGCAGCTTTAATAGTTCTGATTAAGGTTGCATAAAACGATGGTTTTGATTTTCTATCATTTTCTGAAATATATATATATTCGATTGATCCTTGTAATCTACCTTCAATCAATCAATAGTTCCGTCCTCTAGTCGAGGGTTGGATGCAATGGTTCTCCACTTGTCCCGATGTTGTGCTGTTCTGATAGACTGTGAATAATTCAAGCCTGTCCACTGTGAAATATTTGTAAACCATGATGTTCTTGGTCTCCCTCTCCCTCTGCTGCCATTCACCTTCCCTTCCAACAATGTACGGTATATTGAACTCTGACGAATGATGTGGCCAAAATAAATAAGTTTCTTTGTCTGTATAGTGGCAAACAAGCTTTTCTTATTTTTAATTTTTCTGAGAACTTCTTTGTTGGTGATCTTCTTTGTCCATGATATTTTCGTCATCCTTCGATAAGTCCACATCTCAAATGCTGCTAAACGTTTGTACATTTTCTTAGAGATTGTCCATGTCTCTGCCCCATACATTAGAGTAATCTACCGTACCTATGGTTTAATTCAGATGACCACATTCTTATCGCAACTACTCGGGCCGTATGCACCAATCGGAGTTAGGGCCTTAACCGCGGCTAAGGTATCCCCGCAGGGCTAAAAGTGAAAATTTGGTATGCACCAATCGGAGTTAGGGCTAACCGCCGACCGTAGCCTCGGCTAAGTTAAACCATTTTCAAATCAGGTTTTACGCCTAGCCGGGGCGGTTAGTGTGCGTGTGAGGCTCTCAATCTATTGAATGCGATCATATTTAACAGAATTACATACGCAATAAGTGAAATTTATTCAAATTAACCCTAAATTCGAACCCTCCTTAAGGCTACCGCCGCATTGGCGGCGATATTAATAGTTATATTTTCGAATCGACGAACGTAAAGTAAACAAATCGCCGCCGCCGCCACATCGACCTCCCTATCCATACTGGCGGCGACGGCGGTTTGTTTACTTTACGTTCGTCGATTCGAAAATATAACTAGTAATATCGCCGCCAATGCGGCGGTAGCCTTAAGGAGGGTTCGAATTTAGGGTTAATTTGAATAAATTTCACTTATTGCGTATGTAATTCTGTTAAATATGATCGCATTCAATAGATTTTAGCCAAATATATGGGTACAAACGCAGAGGGCATTCCCAAATCTATAAATAAACTCACGGTTAGCTATCCGCAGCGGCTAAAACATTGGTGCATACCGATTCACACATTTCTCAAAGCCCCCGCTACCCTGAGGTAGCTATCCGCGGCTAGAGCCTTAACTCCGGCTAAGCCTAACCCCGATTGGTGCATACGGCCCTGAAGAGATCTCCCACACCGATTAACATGAGCTAACAAATTAATAATTTGAAATAAGTTTTTAAAATAGAAAAAAATATTTTTTAAAGAAACCGGTGTGGGTGTCCTATTTACTGTGTTCCCCTAAGCTCTCTGCATGCACACTGTGTGTGTATGTGTGTGTACATTGGTGTGTTTAGTACACGTGTGTGTGTCCTATTTACCTAGATAAAAGATTCACCCAATACTTCCCGTACTGGGGTGAACGACAACTTAGTCTAAATGCGGGGTAAAATAGCGTTAGTATGGAACAAGAAGTAGAATTTCTGGCACCAGTGTCAAATGGTTACTTATATCAGCACAGAGTTGGTGAAATGGGAGAGAATGCAAAAAGACAAGATGGCGGCCAGAGAACACCATCGATTTCACTTTTAAATTGGATTAATGTTTTATTATATTTTCCAACTCAAAAGAAGCGGGTAAATATGAAGACACATATACAAAGAATAAATGTTGTTTCTTAGATTGTGAAATTAGGCTCTCATAAAGACTCAATTCATTAGCCCGATTTTTAGACCGTTTTATCGTTTTATATAAGGCTGGTCTTCACCCGTGTACTACAAGTACCGGGTGAATCTTTTATCTACTATTTACCATGCTCCCCATACCTATCTGTACACTGTGTGTAGGTGTGTGTACATTGGTGTGTTTAGTACACATGTGTGTGTCCTATTTACCGTGCTCCCCATACCTCTCTGTACACTGTGTGTGTATGTGTGTGTCAGTTGGTGTGTTTAGTACATTTGTGTGTGTACTATATACTGTGCTCCCCTAACCTCTCTGTGCACTGTGTGTAGGTGTGTGTACATTGGTGTACTTAGTACACGTGTGTGTCCTATTTACCATGATCCCCATACCTCTCTGTGCACTGTGTGTAGGTGTGTGTACATTGGTGTACTTAGTACACGTGTGTGTCCTATTTACCATGATCCCCATACCTCTCTGTACAATGTGTGTGTACATGTGTCTACATTGGTGTGTTTAGTACACGTGTGTATCCTATTTACCATGCTTCCCTAACCTCTCTGTACACTGTGTGTGTACGTGTGTGTACATTGGTGTGTTTAGTACACACGTGTGTGTACTATTTACCATGCTCCCCTCACCTCTCTGTACACTATGTGTGTGTACATTGGTGTGCTTAGTACACATGGGTCTGCCTATTTGCTGTGCTCCGCTAACTTCTTTATACACTATGTCTATACATCTGTGGTCATTGGGTGTTCTTAGTACATTTGTATGTGTACTATTTACCGTGCTCCCCTAACCTCCCTGTACACGGTGTGTGTACGTGTGTCTACATTGGTGTGTTTAGTACATATGTGTGTGTCCTATTTACTGTACTCCCCTGATCTCTCTGTACACTGTGTGTGTACGTGTGTGTACATTGGTGTGTTTAGTACATGTGTATATATCCTATTTACCATGCTCCCCTCACCTCTTTGTACACTGTGTCTATACATGTGTGTACATTGGTGTGTTTAGTACACGTGTGTGTACAATTTACCATGCTCCTCTCACCTCTCTGTACTTTGTGCTCATTTCGTGCTTCCTCTCACTTCTTGTGCCGCTACCTCTGCGTGACAGCCTGCCACAATCTGCCACGGCCTGCCATTGCATGCCACGCCTACCACATCCTGCCACATCCTGCCACATCCTGCCACATCTTGCCACATCTTGCCACAGTATGCCACACCATGCCACAGCATCCCACAGCATGGCACACTTGCTACAGCCTGCTGCAACCTGTCACACCCTGCCACAACCTGTCACAGCCTGACACACACTGCCACATCTTTGCCACAGCCTGCCACAGTCTGCCACAGTCTGCCCCACCATGCCACATCCTGCCACATCCTGTCACAGCCTGCCACACCCTGACACATATTTCTACAGCCTGCCACATCTTTCCACAGCCTGCCACAGTCTGACACACCCTGCCACATCTTTCCACAGCCTGCCACAGCCTGCCATGGCACAACCTCCTCGGGCAAACATACGGGGGTTGCGTTTTGTGTGAGGTTCCTGCAGTTGTGACTTCATTGGAGCTCAGGACGGGTGTGTGGGGGTGTGTGGGGTGTGGGGGGAGAGGTGGTGGGCGCGGATGTGTTTTTGATTTCATGTTTGAATTGAAACCGTGCATATGGAAGTGTGTGAATGTGTGTGAGTGTGTGAATGTGAGTGTGAATTCGTGTGTGACGACGTGCGTGTGAATGGGTGTGAATACATGTGTGTGAATACATGTGTGAATGTGTGTGTATGTGAATACATATGTGACTGTATGCGAGTGTATGTGAATACGTGTGAATGCATGTGGGACTGTGTGTGTGTCAATAATGTGTGACCATGTGTGAGTGTGTGTGAATACATGTCTGACTGCATTTGTGAGTGTGTGTAAATATGTGTGAGTGTGTGAGACTGTGCGTGATTGAGTGTGTGTGAGTATGTGAATATGTGTGAGTGTGTGTGAGTGTGTGTGTGAGAGTGTGTGTGAGTGTGTGTGAGTGTGTGTGAATATGTATGTGAATGTGTGAGACTGTGTGTGATTGTGTGTGTGTGAGTGTGTGTGAATGTGGGTCTAAATATGAGTGTGAGTGTGTGAGACTGTGTGTGATTGTGTGTGTGTGAGTGTGTGTGAATGTGGGTCTAAATATGTATGTGAGTGTGTGAGACTGTGTGTGATTGTGTCTGTGAGTGTGTGTGAATGTGGGTCTAAATATGTATGTGAGTGTGTGAGACTGTGTATGTGTGAGTGTGTGTGAATATGTGTCTGTGCGTGTCTGAATATGTGTGAAAGTATGTGTGGGTGTGTCTGAATATGTGTGAATGTGTGTGTGAGTGTGTGTCTTGGGTTGTCTTACCTTTCATCTTTTCAAAAAGCTCTCGTTTATGAAACAATCCACACTCTCACCTACACCAGCCCCCACCCCCCACCCCCCAGCCCCACCCCTACCCCCACCCCCACCACCACACTCCACCCTCTCATGCTTCAAGCACCAAGTTTCATCTCGTCTCCACTAGGTGTCACCACTTATGCCTAGTACACACCTACCGTTTGTGCGCACCCACCTACCGTCTACGATCTAAAACTGCCCGTTTCGCGCACAAATATCGCTAGGTGTGCGTCCCCCGCGCACACCTAGCGATTGCGATTCACGACTAAAAACTCAGTTTTAGGGCTAAAATGGGCCGATTACGATTGCAATTTGCGATTCGAAAAATGAATGGGCCCGTTTTCAGTTTTAAGCAGGTCGGGTCGAGTCGCGAGTTTTAGTGCGTGAATCGTATACGGTAGGTGTGTACCAGGCATAACACTACGCCCTGTAATAGATAGGTTTTTTAGAATTGTTATATTATATATACACATATATATTGAAAGTGAGCAGAGTGACAGTTGGCTCACGGTGTAGAGGATGCAGGGAGGAGAGAATGCCCGCTCCGCAGTAAATAAATAACATGAAAGTTAAGGTGGTGAGAGAGAAACATTAAAAGGGCTGCCGTTATTTATATAGTACAGATTTCTTTTTTTACAGAATGTATTCTACAATTATCACACTTCTATGTAAATATACACATTGCTATAACACCAGCCAGGCATTCCAAAAGAACTAAGAAGTACCTACCTGGCAATTTTTATGTCTACATTTTTTTTCTTGAAGATTTATACTGCCTATTATGGATAAGTCTGAATAGACTTGTTTTCACCATTAAAACAGTTTGTCGAAAGAAAGCCCGAGCCTACACTTTTACCGACCCAAGGGATTTTTTAACCTCCCTCCCACACCACATAGACATGGTATGAGAGCAACTGGCCTTTGATGATGCTGTAAGTTATACACAGCGGTGGAAATCCAAATTGGCAGAGGTGGAGGCATGAGAATTGAACCACTGACCTTCAGATTATGAGTCCCACCTAGAAAAAAGGTCAGACACTCTAACCACTCCGCCACCGAGAACACCACAATATATAATCCAGAGGGGATTATGGGAATATTATGGGAACGAATGTATTGTTGTTTGGGTGCACGCGGTCTGGAAGAATCTAGAAGGATCTGTTGGTGTTGCTAGAGCAGCCTGGTAGGCAGGTGGGGCGCAGTAATGCAGGCAACAAGTCTGTGGTGGTTTTGCAAGGTCACGTGACCACCACTAACTGGTTACTTGGCCTGGATTTTTACTTAATAAAGAATTAGGGGTTTATTAATAATCTCCATAATCCATAAGTGCATAACAATCTCCATAACTAGCAGTTTGTGTGTGTTATATGTATATTATTGAATAAGGAAATGGCATTTGATAGAACAAAAAACGCACTGGGAAATTTCATTGCAATATAATCCAAAACCTTCTAGAGCATGACGTCTGTAACAGGTCTACTCTGCACACACCCACACACCCACACACACATACGCCCACATACCCACACACACATACACATGTACATGGACATACACCCACACACACATGTACATACACCCACACACCCACCCAGACATACACATACACCCACACACACATACACACTCACATATATAGACCCACACTCACACACCCACACACACATACACATGCGCATACACCCACACACTCACCCCCACATACACATACCCACACACCCACACCCACATACATCCACCCACCCACACACCCACACACATACACCCACACACCAACACCCACACCCACCCACACACCCACACACCCACACACCCACACACCCACACACCCACACACCCACACACCCACACACATACACATGCAGATACACCCACACAAACATACACACTCACATATATATACCCACATTCACACACCCACACACTCACACACATACGCCCACACAACCACACAGATGCACATACACCCACACAAACATACACTCACATATATGCACCCACATTCACCCAGCCACACATACCCACACACTCACACCCACCTACACATACCCACTCACATACAATCTCACACACATTCACATTCACACCTACACACATACGCATATGCCCACACACATGCACACTCACACACACTCATACATATACACCCATATTCACACACCCACACATACATACACACCCAGATAACACTCAAATTCACATCCACCCACCCACGTACACATGCCCACACCCACACCCACACCCACACCCACACATACGCATACGCCCACACTCACACACACTCACACATATACACCCACACTCACACACCCACACATACATACACACCCAGATAACACTCAAATTCACATCCACCCACCCACGTACACATGCCCACACCCACACCTACACCCACACCCACACCCACACATACACATACGCCCACACTCACACACACTCACACATATACACCCACACTCACCCACCCACACATACATACACACCCAGATAACACTCAAATTCACATCCACCCACCCACGTACACATGCCCACACCCACACCCACACCCACACACACACATAAACATACGCCAACACACATTCACACACTCACACATACCCACATACACACTAATATTCACACTCACCCATGTACATATACACACTCATTCACACCCACATCCACACCCATCCACACACTCCCATACACCGGGCGTGGTGGCCGAATTGGTAGAGCGCTGGCCTCCCGTGCGGAAGGTCGGGAGCTCGGTTTACGGTCGAGTCAAACCAATGACTTATAAAATTGATACTTGTCACTTCCTAGCCTGGCGCTCGACATTAATAGGATAGGGCAAGGACTGGTTAGCTCAGTGTCAGGATAATGTGACTGTGTGGGATATCGGGTTATTGTGCGGGCAGCCTGATTTCCCAGTGGGGCAGCACTATAAAGTCGCCATGAGTGCTCACTGTTACAAGTCGTTAGGTACCCGCCCTGATATGACCTTAGATGTTGCCAGGCCGTAAAACTCCAACAACCAACCAACCAAGTTGTCGGGTCGTACTATTAAATCGACGATGCCCCAGTCGTGTAGTTTGCCTCTGACAGTCGGATATCGGATGTCCAACCAATCAAACATCCAACATCTGACCCAGATAATATGTATCACGGATGCCTTGTCTGTGTCAATGTCAGATTTATGGGAGGGGCACGGGGGGCACGTGACCCCCCCTCCCCCCCCCCACCCGCCACCGGCGCCACACAGTAAACACTAGATACAGTACCATACAGTAAACACTAAGTACAGCACCACACAATAAACACTAGATACAGTACCATACAGTAAACACTAAGTACAGCACCACACAGTAAACACTAGATACAGTACCATACAGTAAACACTAAGTACAGCACCACACAGTAAACACTAGGTACAGTACCATACAGTAAACACTAAGTACAGCACCACACAATAAACACTAGATACAGTACCATACAGTAAACACTAAGTACAGCACCACACAGTAAACACTAGATACAGTACCATACAGTAAACACTAAGTACAGCACCACACAATAAACACTAGGTACATCACATACTGGTGAGAGAGCTGCTATTCGCAGATGACAGTGCACTGGTTGCCCACTCTGCTGAAGAGATCCAGAAAATAGTGGACGCTTTCTCCGATGCATCAAAGAAGTTTGGCCTTAAGATTAACATAAAAAAGACGGAGGTGCTGTACCAACCCAACTCTACAAGAACCCGAGAGGAGGATATCATGGTTGACGGAAACAAGCTGAACTCTGTTCCGGAATTCACCTACCTCGGAAGCACTATATCAAGTGATGGACGCATTGATGCTGAAATACAGAGGAGGATGGCCAAGGCTGCCGCATCTTTCGGTCGACTATGCCAGAGACTCTGGAACAACCACCATGCGTCCATGCTGGTCAAAGGCAAGATCTACCTTGCAATCGTGCTATCCACCCTACTATACAGAGCTGAGGCCTGGACAGTGTACAGATGACAGGTGAAAAAGCTGCATGCCTTCATAATGCGACATCTGCGTTCGATCATGAGGCTAACCTGGAAGGACAAAGTGACAAATAAGGAAATACTCAAATGGACAGGGCTGCCCTCTATGGAAGATCTTCTGATCAAAAAGAATCTCCGGTGGACTGGACACCTCATGAGGATGTCATCAGACAGGCTACCAAAGCAGATCCTCTAATCTCAACTGTCTTCTGGTTACAGAAAGAGAGGGCGCCCTCATCTCTGGTTCAAGGATACCATCAAGAGAAACCTGAAGCTGAGAGACATTAAAACCGACTCATGGACATCACTCTCACAGCAGAGAGCTAAATGGAGAGCAGCAGTCAAGTAATGAAAGCAGTCTTTGTCGCATCGTGACCGACAGCATGATGATGATGATGTAGGGTCATTGAATACCACAATCTTCGGCATTCGACTCCAGCACGCTAATCACTAGGGCACCAGAACTCCCCGCTGTAACAATTACTGATAATAAATACACAATGTATAGACCCCCTTTCAATGTTTGTAAACATTGTGTATGCGCATGCACCTTGGCTGCAGAACGATGGCACACGGCCATTGAGTTTGCTGATACGTGCAGTGCAACACGTCGATTCTATTAAAAATTAATAGAGATGCAGAACCCTAACCTTATAAATTTAATATAATCTTTTCGTTGAATATGTTTTCTGTATGTGTCTAAATTGGTTTGTTTGTAGGTGGCGTGGTTTTAGAGATATTTCACCTTTTCTCTATGAAGATTGCTCATAGCCATTGAGTTTGCAGTGTGACAGTGTGTCATCCTGCAGCCAAACTGCACGCGCACTGACCTAAATACCTATGCTGAAGTCATATGAAATAGGTCTATATATCTTGCCATGCATAAATTTATGACCTTTTGAGTTTGCGCTCCAATAGAGCTCAGACTTGACTGACGGGTAATGGCGGATTCAAGTCTTGCTCTATTAACCCCCCCCTATCCCCCGTCCCCCACTTCGCAAACCCGTAAACAAAATGTGCGAGTTATTTATGTGCACCAGTGATTCATTATGTGAATATAAACAAACCGCTATTCGAGACCACAGCTCACTCCAGTCCCATGCTTACATTACATTTTAGTCTAGTTCACATTCCTCACACCGGTGGCGCCACCTGCGCGTTGTATCATTGGTTGGTTGTTGGTTGGAGTTTTATCTCCTGGCAACATCTTAGCGAATATCAAGACGGGTACCTACAGACTTGTGTCAGTGCGCACTCATGGCGACTTTATAGTGCTGCTTCACTAGGCAATCAGGCCACTGGCACCATGCCCCGATATCCCACTCAGTCACATTCTCCTGACACTGAGCTAACCAGTCCTTGCCATATTCTATTAATGCCGAGTGCCAGGCTAGGTAGCGACAAGTATCAATTTGGTAAGTTATTGGTTTGACTCGACCGGGAACTGAACTCCTGATCTCCCGCACACGAGGCCCGCGCTCTACTGATTCAGCCACCGTGCCCAGTGTGTCATATTAGTTGTATGTATATTCATCGTTGATTCAATTCAATAGGCTACATCACCGTTCCAGCCGCGTGGGATGTGTCAGAGCAAAACAAACCTGCGAGAAGCACATGGCACATGCTAATATACTGGGTGCAGCTATGAAATGTGCTAGTTTTTTTTGGTACATTAGTTGTTTAAGCAGGGGAAATTTCAGTCGCAGGCGATTGGTCTTCCTCATTCCACTGCTCCTTGCCCTATCCTAATAATGCCGAGCGTCTGGCTAGGAAGTGACAAGTATCAATTTTTAAGTCATTGGTTTGACTCGACCAGGATTCGAACCCACGACCCCACGATCTACCACATGGGACACGGACGCTCTAACTCATTTGGCCATCCCGTCTCAGCTCTTGTTTGAAACATAGAACACTAACTTTGCTCGCAACGCCGTTTTCAGCGCATGCGCAGTCGGAACCGCGATCTCGTCTATTCAATTCTTTTATGTTAACTCTCTGCAAGGTATGTTTACAATAAAATGAGGTGATACAATAAATGCATACAAATTCCTCACAGATTGACAGTTTAAATCCCAGCAACACGTCCTGCTCCAACGTGACTTGTGACGGTATGCTCTTATGGTAGCTTTATAGTGCTACTGAACCTGGTGTGATATTACTGAATGCCCGGCCACGTTTGGGACACCAGATAATATTACAAATCTGCCAATATACAATTCTAAACCGAAAATCCGTATATTTTTACACTGGGATATCTTGCCACCAGACAGTACAATACCCTGATATTCCACTCAGTCACATTATCCTGATACTAAGCTAACCAGTCCTTGCCCAGTCCTTGCCCTGACGCCTTGCTTGGCACAATGCTACACTTTCTGTCCAAGCCTTCTGCTCCTGCTGCTCCTTTGTGTCTTTGCCTTGTATTTCTCAAATCCTCACCGGACGCAGTGGCCGAATCGATAGAGCGCAAGCTTTCCATGCGGAAGGTTGGGAGTTTGATTCCTGGTTGAGTCAAACCAATGACTTTCAAAATACTTGTCACTACCTAGCTTAGTGCTCGGCATTAATAGGACAGGGCAAAGACTGGTTAGCTCGATGTCAGGATAATGTGACTGAGTGGGATATCGGGTCATGGTGCTGGTGGCCTGGTCTCCCAGTGGGGCAGCACTATAAAGTTGCCCTCAGTGTGCACTGTCACAAGTCGGTACCCATCCTGATATGAACTTAGATGTTGCCAGGATGAGGAAACACAGCTTCAGCCACAGGATTGTCGATAGATGGAACTCCCTCCCTGAATCTGTTGTCTCCGCCCAAACCATGAACTGCTTCAAATCCTGACTCAACAAGTTTTGGATACAATAACGGTATAGTTACCATAACCATCCCTAGTAAAAGTTATTTATTGTAGGACCGGAATAACAACAGGCAATCAGCCTGCCAAATTCTATATATTTTGTATCAAGGTATCAAGGTATCAAGGTATCAAGGTATCAGGTATCAAGGTATCAAGGTATTAAGGAATCAAGGTATCAAGGAATCAAGGTATCAAGGTATCAAGGTAGCAGGGTATCAAGGTATCAACTTATCAACTTATCAAGGTATCAAGGTATCAAGGAATCAAGGAATCAAGGTATCAAGGTATCAAGGTATCAAGGTATCAACTTATCAAGGTAGCAGGGTATCAAGGTATCAAGGAATCAGGGAATCAAGGAATCAAGGTATCAAGGTGTCAAGGTATCAAGGTATCAAGGAATCAATATATCAAGGTATCAAGGTATCAAGGTATCAAGGTATCAAGGTATCAAGGTATCAACTTATCAAGGTAGCAGGGTATCAAGGTATCAAGGAATCAGGGAAACAAGGTATCAAGGAATCAAGGTATCAAGGAATCAAGGTATCAAGGTATCAAGGTATCAATGTATCAACTGATCAAGGTATCAAGGAATCAAGGAATCAAGGTATCAAGGTATCAACTGATCAAGGTATCAAGGTATCAAGGTATCAAGGTATCAAGGCGTCAAGGTATCAAGGCGTCAAGGCGTCAAGGCGTCAAGGCGTCAGGGCATCAAGGCGTCAGGGCGTCATGGCGTCAGAGCGTCAGGGCGTCAGGGCGTCAGGGCATCAGGGCGTCAGGGCGTCAGGGCGTCAGGGCATCAGGGCGTCAGGGCGTCAGGCCGTCAGGGCGTCAGGGCGTCAGGGCGTCAGGGCGTCAGGGCGTCAGGGCGTCAGGGCGTCAGGGCGTCAGGGGTCAGGGCGTCAGGGCGTCAGGCCGTCAGCCGTCAGGGGCCGTCAGGCGTCAGGGCGTCAGGGCGTCAGGCCGTCAGGCGTCAGGCCTCAGGGCGTCAGGGCGTCAGGGGTCAGGGGTCAGGGCGTCAGGGCGTCAGGGCGTCAGGGCGTCAGGGCGTCAGGGCGTCAGGGCGTCAGGGCGTCAGGGCGTCAGGGCGTCAGGGCGTCAGGGCGTCAGGGCGTCAGGGCGTCAGGGCGTCAGGGCGTCAGGGCGTCAGGGCGTCAGGGCGTCAGGGCGTCAGGGCGTCAGGGCGTCAGGGCGTCAGGGCGTCAGGGCATCAGGGCATCAGGGTATCAAGGTATCAAGGATGTAAAACTCCAACAAACAAACAAAGTCTTAGCTCCATGCTCGCTCTCTTTATGCCTGGTGTCGCCACCTGGTGGATTTCCTACCTCCTACTTCCCTCGCCACCTTCCACCGTTACCAGCTGCATCTGCCATCTTTCCGCCTTGTGGTGGCGCCACCTGGTGTTATTTCCGCTCCCTACAAGTCTCTGGTAAGACCACACCCCCAGGGGCCGTAGGCATGACGCGGTGTTAGCGCGCCAAAACTGGTTTTGGCGGGGATTTCTAGGTTAGCGGCGAAAATTCCGTATGCAAGGAGCGGTGTTAGCGTAAACACAAAGAGTGTAAGCTAGGGTAGGCTAACACCACTCCATAGCAGGTTTAGAGGTAAACCCAGCCGGTTAGCTGTCGATTCAACATCGTCTGGGTGTGCATGTGTGTGTCTGTATGTGTGTGTATCTGTGTGTGTATGTGTGTGTATCTGTGTCTGGTGTATGTGTGCATATGTGTGTGTATGTCTTTGTCTGTGTGTCTGTCTGTCTGTGTGTGTCTGTCTGTAAGTGGATGTCTGTATGTGTGTGCATGTCTGTCTGTGTGTATCTGTCTGTGTGTTTATGTGCCTGTGTGTCCATCTGTGTATGTGTCTGTCTTTCCTGACCTGTCTTTACAGAGACACAGACACAGACAGACACACACATACAGACATACACACACAGACACACACAGAACACACACACATACATACACACACAGACACACACATCACACATACACAAATATACACACACATAGACACAAACGCACACATACACACATAAACACTCAGACATACACATAAACACACACAGAGACACACATAGATAAACACCCACATACAGACACGCATACACACATACATGCGCATACACATACATGCATACATAGATAGACATACACAGATAGACACATATATATACACACATACAGACACACACACACATATACAGACAGAGTCACACAGACACACACATACATATGCACATAGATAGACACACACAAACACACACGCACATTACTCACACCTGCACAGACATACACCCGTAGACAGACACACATGTATACCCACCCAGGCAGATACATACACATACATACACACAGAGACAGAAACAGACATACATACACATACACACACATCTGACATACACATACACACACAACCTGACTTTGCAGAGAGAGAGATAGACACACCCACACAAACACAGACAGAGACACAGAGACACACACAGACAGAGACAGACACACATCCAAAGACAGACACATACGCAGACATACACACACATACACACACACACAAAGACAGAAACACTCACACACAGACATACACAGACAGACACACATACAAACAGATATACACAAACATACATACACATCCAGACATACACATACAGACACATATATACACACATACAGACACACACAGACACACACACATACACAGAAAAACACGCACCAACACACACATAAACACATACACACACACATACACAGGAACACAGACATCTAGACACTCACAGACATACACACAGACAGACACACACAGACACATACAGACACACATAGACAGACACACACAGTCACACAAACACAGACACACATACAGACACACACGCATAGCCACGGCGCACAATAACAAGGCTTGCTGGTGCCCGGTGTGTGGAGATGGCAAGCCGGCCGGTACACGCTGGTACCAGTTAAGCGGGATACCCCAAATCTATAAATAACTAACATGTTAGTTAACCCGACCGCGCTTTGGCCCCGTAAAGCTGCGAACACACTGGACGCGTATCTCGCGCGTGCGTCAAGCGTCGCGCGTGCGTAAAAAATCAAAATGTATGTAATAAAGAGAACCCGAACACACTGGCGCGTGCGTTTCTCGCGCGTGTGTCACAAATCGCTTTTGGAGCGATTATTTACACTTGATGTGTGGTAATGCTTGGCTTTTGACCGACTTTGCCCGACTTTGCCTGACTTTGCCCGACTTTGCCCGACTTTGCCTGACTTTGCCTGACTTTGGCTGACTTTGCCCGACTTTGCCTGACTTTGCCTGACTTTGCCTGACTTTGGCTGACTTTGCCTGACTTTGCCTGACTTTGCATGTGTCTCTGTGTCTCTGTGTCTGTGTGTGTGTGTCTCTGTGTGTGTGTCTGTGTGTGTGGTGGTGTGTGTGTCTGTGTGTGTGTCTCTGTGTCTGTATGTGTGTATCTGTGTCTATGTGTGTGTCTCTGTGTGTGTCTGTGTGTGTGTCTCTATGTGTGTGTCTCTGTGTCTGTATGTGTGTCTCTGTGTCTATGTGTGTGTCTCTGTGTGTCTGTGTATGTGGGTCTCTGTGTGTGTCTCTGTGTGTGTCTCTGTGTGTGTCTCTGTGTGTGTCTGTGTGTGTGTCTCTGTGTCTGTGTCTCTGTATCTGTGTGTGTTTCTGTGTGTGTGTCTCTGTGTGTGTCTCTGTGTCTCTGTGTGTGTGTGTCTCTGTGTCTGTATGTGTGTCTCTGTGTCTATGTGTGTGTCTGTGTGTGTCTCTGTGTGTTTCTCTGTGTCTCTATGTGTGTGTCTCTGTGTCTGTATGTGTGTCTCTGTGTCTGTGTGTGTCTGTGTGTGTGTCTCTGTGTGCGTCTCTCTGTGTCTGTATGTGTGTCTCTGTGTCTATGTGTGTGTCTCTGTGTGTGTCTCTGTATATGTCTGTGTGTCTGTGTGTGTGTCTGTGTGTGTGTCTCTGTGTGTGGCTGTGTGTGTGTCTCTGCGTCTCTGTGTGTGTCTGTGTGTGTATCTCTGTGTCTGTGTGTGTGTCTGTGTGTGTGTCTCTGTGTCTGTGTGTGTGTCTCTGTGTCTGTGTGTGTCTCTGTGTGTGTCTGTGTGTGTCTCTGTGTCTCTATGTGTGTGTCTGTGTGTGTGTCTCTGTGTATGTGTGTGTGTCTTTGTGTCTGTATCTGTGTCTCTGTGTGTGTCTCTGCATCTCGCTGTGTCTCTGTGTGTGTCTCTCTGCGTGTGTCTGTGTGTCTCTGTGTGGGATGGAGGGAGGGAGAGAGAGAGAGAGAGAGGGAGGGAGAGAGGGAGGGAGGCAGGGAGGGAGAGTGTATGTGTGTGTCTCTCTCAGAGACACACACACAGAGACACAGACACACACATAGAGACAAACACAGAGTCACACACACATACACACACAGAGACACACACACAGACACACACAGACACACACACAGACACACCGAGACACAGGGAGGGAAACAGGGAGGGAGGGAGATTGTCTGTGTGTCTCTCTCTCAGAGACACACACAGAGGCACAGAACACACAAGAGACACACGCAGAGAGACATATTCACACACACAGACACACACACAGACACAGAGTAACACACACACACAGACACACACACAGACACAGGGAGGGAGAGAGGGAGGGAGGGAGGGAGGGAGGAAGGGAGAGTGTCTGTGTGTCTCTCTCAGAGACACACACACACAGACACACACATAGAGACACACACACAGACACAGAGTCACACACACACAGACACACACACAGACACACACACATACACACCGAGACACCGAGACACACCGAGACACACACACAGACACAGACAAACACAGACACAGAGTAACACACATACAGGAGGGAGAGAGGGAGGGAGGGAGAGTGTCTGTGTCTCTCTCAGAGACACACGCACACAGAGACACAGAACACACATAGAGACACACACACAGACACAGAGTCACACACACAGACACACACACAGAGACACACACAGACACACCGAGACACACACAGAGACACACAGACAGAGACACACACAGACACAGACACAGACACAGACACAGAGTAACACACAGACACACCGAGACACAGAGAGACACACAGAGACACACACACAGACACACACACAGAGACACAGACACACACACAGACACAGAGTAACACACCCTGGTCGAGTCAAACCAATGACGCATACGCGTGGCAGACGCATCCAGTGTGTTCGCTATTTGCGCGCGAGAACCGCATGACGCTCGCTTGTACTTTACGCACGCGACGCACGCGTCCTGTCTGTCCGCAGCTTTATACCCCATGACCCATTTCGGCACACCGGTGTTAGGTACCCCGGTGGTGGCTCTTAACACCGGAGCCGGTAAAAAATTGTTCACGCATACGTGGAGTTTGCAAATCAAGTTTGGTCTCCTCACCTGGTTAAGTGCATTGTAGCTCTGGATATGCAGGTATAGCAATACCTCAGGGAGTTTGACGCCCCTGCCCTGCAGAGTTGTAAACCACTGCCTTGTGGTACAGGTTCTTGACAGAACCGAAGGCTAAGGGAGCAAACCCTAAACAGAAAACCATGTCACTGTGGCAGCATTAAGGGTGGTTGATGTATGGAACTCCCAACATCTCCCGACCAGCCACTGCAGGGACAAATAGTTTTGCGCCTGTCTTGACATGTTCTTGCCGGTGTGAAACCTCTATTTGCTCCCCGAGAGAGTGCCACTGGTAACTTGCAAAAGCCAGCAGCACTTCAACACTTTTGCAGGCAGCTTTCATCAAATGTACAACTGCAGAGAGACATTAAGACCGACTCATGGATGCAACTCTCACAGCAGAGAGCTAAATGGAAAGCGGCAGTCAAATAATGAAAGCAGTCTTTGTCGCATCGCGACGGACAGCATGATGATGATGATGAGCTCTGGAAAATGTACAACATCACACAACAAGGATGATCCCAGGATTGGGAGTGATGTCATATTGTAAAATTTTCCGATATTATGAGATATGGGATATATGAACTCTACTATAATAAATTGCAACTCGTCTATAAAATGGTAAATGGTAATATATAAAACCAAAGGCATATGAGGGATATGTGGAGTTGGAAGAGGATCTGTAAGTTAATCTGTAAGTTAATCTGTAAGTTAATCTGTAAGTAAGTACCTGTTATTTTTGCTTCCTGCATTGGTCGTAATGCGAAGCATTACGCTTGATGCGAGGAGAGGAAGAGACCCTCCCCCGCCCCCGTTTCGCGTAGCATTCGCGCCTCACCCGACGCCCGCTGCTCACCACCACTCGCCCTCCCCCGGGCCGGCAGCATTCACACCTCACCTGCTGTCGCCCGTCCTCCCTTCCCTTATAAGGCCGCCCGCCGGCCTCCCTCAGGCACTCGCCTTCCTGCCGCCTTCCAGCTCTCTTCCCTTTTTCCTTTGGGATCACCTCCACCTCGGACCGCTGTTTCACCTCAGGCCACACCATGCCAGGACAAGGGAAAGGCAAAGGACGCAAGGGCTCCCGGGCGGCCGCCCTCGGCACCCCGGGGCCATCTTCAACCCCGCGGCGGGACGAGTCTCCCGCCTCGGCCCCGGCGTCTCCCTCGGGGCCCTCGGACCCGACCTCGGGCGCCGAAACGTCGGCGATACTGGAGGCCCTCCAGCGTCTCCGGTCCGAGCAGCGCCAGACTGCCGCCGACATCCATGCCCGGATGGACGCCCTGGAGGCCGGGGAGGCTCGGCCCGCCCCGGAGGCGCCTTCTCCTGCACCCAGACGCCAGGCCGCCTACTCTGCCGCGCCCGCCCCCGCACCTCGGGCGCGCGCCGCGGCCGGAGCCCGGCCCCCGCCGCCACCACCGGCGGCCCTGCTGGGGGCCGCTCACCCCCAGTATGAGCCCCTATTGTTGCTCCTGTACATTCCTATTCTGGCTCCTCATGAGCCCCTATCATTGCATTTGCTCCTCACGAGCCTGTTTATTATCTTTTCCTCTGTATACTCTGCATGTTGAGGCGTCAATAAACGCCTTTCTTTCCACCCCCGCCTTCCCTTCTTCCTTTTCGCGCATCATGGCGCCACCTGGTGCCTTCCCTCCACACTACCCCACTCACTCCCTGCTATCTTCGTTTCCTGCATGGTGGCGCTACCTGGTGCCTTTTCCCCACACTACTGAGTTGTACCACTGCCAAGTCTGTTATATGGTGGTGGTGGTGGTGCTGGTGATGGTGGTGGTGATACATACATACAATACAATACACATACACACATGCATGCAGTGGTATTTCACATTGTAGTTCTGAACCATGCACGTCATGCGACATAAATTGCAGCCACCCTTCCGTACGGTGGCGCCACCTAATGATTTTCTTCACACATGCTACTTTTGCTTTACCACTGTTTACGTATGGTGGCGCCACCGACCTAATCACCTGCGCCATCTGGTGGCAGTGACCTGTAGTCCTGTCCCTCAGCTATGTCAAAGATCCTATAATACTAAGACGGCTCACTCCCTATCTCTCCCATGGTAATGTGAATTTCGCAGTGCCACCTTGTGGTGGGTTTGATCAGCCCGGCTACTGGTTGGTGTTTCACATGTAAATACATACAATTATATTATACATGAGATAGGTAAGTATGAATACACATCAATATGAAATTGCTATGAACAAATACACATCATCATCATCATCGCCATCATCACACATCTTTCACATTCATATATACATTTATACATATAATGTAGCACCTGTTTATGACCAGACGGGATGGCCGAATGAGTTAGAGCGTCCGTCTCCCGTGCTGGTAGACCGTGGGGTCGTGGGTTCGAGTCCCGGTCGAGTCAAACCAATGACTTTAAAATTGATACTTGTCGCTTCCTAGCCAGGCGCTCGGCATTATTAGGATAGGGCAAGGACTGGTGTGCTCAGTGTCAGGATAATGTGACTGAGTGGGATACCAGGTCATGGTGCCGGCGGCCTGGTTTCCCAGTGGGACAGCACTATAAAGTCACCATGAGTGCGCACTGTCACAAGTCGGTACCCATCCTGATATGACCTTAGATGTTGCTAGGACGTAAAACAACAACAAACAAACAAGCACCTGTTTACGCAAGAGAACAGCCAGCGCACCAAGTGGTGGGTTTGATCATTTTGATTACACAGTACAGGCTGAGTGAGCTGTCTTAGTATTATAGGGTCTTTGGCTATGTACGACAAGTGAAATTCTGAAATAATCATGCAGTGGCACCATCCCACGACAAACAAGGTGCATTGTCTTTGATCAGGTCTAGTAGTAGTTTTCTTACTCAGAAATAATCATATATTTTATTTAAGTATGGCACAGATTAAAGTGCTAAAGTATGTTTGAACTTTACTATACTATAATATTGTTCTCATTATTAATATTAGGACATAATAGACTATAATTGTTGTACATTGTCTTTGATGATACAGCAGTCATAGAGGGCTAGGGAACCTGTCCCCTTGTTTCAATGGTACAGCAGTCAGGCTGGGCTAGGGGACCTGCCCAATTACCTTGTTTGCTGTATTTCATGGGAATGTGCTGAGTGGTGCATCTTATCATACATTGTCTTTGGTATTATTAATATTATGCAGACCAAACACACAGTAATACAATCGCACACGCGCTAAGCATGTGTTAATACCCCCCACCTCCCATATCAGATCAACGGACATGAAACCGACACGAAACTGACATGAAACGGACATGAAATGGACATGAAACGGACATGAAACGTACATGAACGGATAGCCAACGGACAAAACAAACTCAAACCGGACAAGAACCATAGATGTCAATCCGGTGGCATCCGTTCCAAGTTTTGTGCATGTTCAAAACTTGTAACAGATCGGGCTGGATATCAATGGATATCAACAGATATGCAACGGACATGCAACAGAATTTGCCGGATATCAATGGACTTTGTTGAGTTAAATTTAAGCCCCTGTCACACCTCGCCGGATTGAGGAAACAGAAAGAAACCGAACAAAGTCCGTTGATATCCGGCAAAGTAAGTTTTGTGTCCATTCCATATCCGTTGCATATCCGTTGCATATCCGTTGCATATCCGTTGCATATCCGTTGCATATCCGTTGCATATCCGTTGCATATCCGTTGCATATCCATTGCATATCCGTTGCATATCCATTGCATATCCGTTGCATATCCATTGCATATACGTTGCATATCCGTTGCATATCCATTGCATATCCGTTGCATGTCCGTTGCATGTCCGTTGCATATCCGTTGCATATCCATTGCATATCAATTGCATATCCGTTGCATATCCGTTGCATATCCGTGGCATATCCGTTGCATATCCATTGCATATCCGTTGCATATCCGTTGCATATCCGTTACATATCCGTTGCATATCCGTTGCATATCCGTTGCATATCCGTTGATATCCGGCCCGATCCGTTATAGCATTAACCGATATATGGGCGGAAACAATTTGAAAAGACTTACAATTCCAGGGAGACGAGAACAGTGGTTTGCACTGACCTGTTAGGCATGGAGCCACACGGACAGGTGGGCATGGATTGGGTGATGACATCAGGGAGCCTAGGCTGTGTAATGGTTAGCACACTATCCAAGAATGCAAGAGATGTGGGTTCGATTCCTGCTCTAGGCGCAGTATTTACCATTTTCATCACCCCACCACATATACAATGACAGTCTCCTCTATGGCGGAGTGGTTAGAGTGTCAGACTTTTTTCTGCATCAGACTCCTAATCTGAAGGTCGGTGGTTCAATTCCCTATGCCATCACCTCTGCCAATTTGGATTTCCACTGCGGTGTATAACTTACAGCATCATCAAAGGCCAGTTTCTCTCATACCATGTCTATGTGGTGTGAGAGGTTAAGAAGCCCTTGGGTCGGTAAATTTGTAGGCTCAGGCTTTCTATGGACAAACTGTCTAATGGTGAAAACAAGACTATTCAGACTTATCCATGATAGGCAGTATAAACCTTCAAGAAAACCCCCTCATACTTAGAGTACAACCACAGTATGGTTCAACACCAGCCGGCATCCTGGTCATGGCCCCAATGTCATGGAAGTTGTAAAGTGTTGCCAACCTGGAGGTACTGAGAATCCTTGAGGTTTTGCGTTGCGGGCGTGGAACTCGAGTGGCAGCAGTCACAAGCTGACTATGTGGCAGAGGAGCATGCCCCATCAAGAAATTTATTTTAAATTGGCTTTAAAATGGGCTATGTGAGGGCATTTCCAAGGGGTTATAGGCCGACATATTACTAGCATATGTATAACATGATATTTAATTTAATTTATTCAAATGTGGGATTTTGTACAAAAGTACAGATATTCGTGTGACGGGGTCGATCCGTGACTCGTGAGGTGACTGATCAGAACCATCAATTTCCGTGATTCTCACCGGAATGTCATGAGAGTTGGCAACAAACGGGGACATCATACCTAGAGCGGGGATGGAACCCACATTTCTGCCATTCTGTGGTAAGAGTCGGCAACCGTTAGTCCATCTAGGTTCCCTTGATGCCATCACCTGCCCCTCACCTACCTGTGTATGTGGCATTTCATCTCAGCAAATGGGGGGGGTCTGTTACTAAAACATTGCATACCAATCATCTGCTCGAACAACTGGACGCGGTAGCCCAATCGGTAGAGCGAAGGCCTCCCGTTCGGAAGGTCGGGAGTTCAATTCCGGGTCGAGTCAAACCGATGACTTATGAAATTGATACTTGCCACTTCCTAGCCCAGCACTTGACATTAATAGGATAGGGCAAGGAATGTTTGCTGGCTCGGGTGTCAGGATAATGTAACAGACTGGGATATCAGGTCATGGTGCTGGTGGCCCGGTCTTCCAGTGGGACAGCACTATAAAGTCGCCATGAGTGCGCACTGTCACAAGTCGGTACTCGTCCTGATATGATGATGTTAGATGTTGCCTGGACGTAAAACTGCAACAACACACCAACCCAGCACCGTTCCCATCCCCATCCTTATATGATATAGTGATATAGTGATTGGTAGACAGGAAGTGTGAACACTTATTTGTCTCTCATTTTTGCTTGAGTGCAAGTAATTAGCAGCACAAGGAATAAATTAGTAGCATGTGGTGAATAAGTGGTCAAATTTTCCTATATCATCAGCCCATGCTTTTTCTAATCGGTTCTTGAATGAATTTATTGAGCCGGCATCTATAACATTTTGTGGGAGACTATTCCAAATATTTATGATCCTGTTTGAGAAACTGTGTTGCCTTAATTTTGAAACGGCTCTGGGTTTTACTAGTTTGAGAGTATGGCCCCGGCTGCCTTCTCTTTTATTCAAGGTGAAAAATTGGTTCATATCTATTTTATCAAAACCTTTCATAATTTTAAATACTTCAATTATGTCACTTCTTTTCCTTCTGTAGGAAAGGGTAGGAAGTTTCAATTTCCTGAGCCTTTGTTCATAGGGTAAGTCCTTTATAACTGCAACTAGTTTCGTTGCACGTCTCTGAACCTTTTCGATCTCCAGAATATCTTTCCGAAAAATTGGGCTCCAAATTTGTGGACAGTATTCCAAAATTGGCCTAACAAGAGACTTAAATAGAATGAGAAAATTGTTCTTGTTGAGGCGATGGAAGGTTCTTTTAATTATTCCTACTCTCTGGTTAGCATTTGAGATGATAGTCCTCATGTGTTTCTGAAAGGAGAGTTGGGAGTCGAAGGTTACACCCAAGTCCTTTTCATAGCTATCTTGTAGCAGGACAGTGTTCTGCATAATATAGGCGTAATGAGGATTATTTTTCCCGTAATGAATAATTTTGCACTTCTTTTCATTGAAGGGCAATTGCCATTTCTCAGACCATTGTGAGAGTTTCAGAATATGACCATAGATGTTGCCAGGACGTGAAACTCCAACAACCAAGCAACCCACCACCGTTCCTTTCCCCCCCCCCTTTTATAACCTTAGATGTTGCCAGGACGTGAAACCCCAACAACACATCAACCCACCACCGTTCCTTTCTCTGCCCTTTTATAACCTTAGATGTTGCCAGGACGTGAAACTCCAACAACACACCAACCCACGACCGTTCCTTTCCCCGCCCATTTATAACCTTAGATGTTGCCTGGACATGAAACTCCAACAACACCCCAACCCATCACAGTTCATTTCCCCGCCCTTATACAACCTTAGATGTTGCCAGGATGTGAAAATCCAACAACACATCAACCCACCACCGTTCCCTTCCCCGCCCTTTTATAACCTTAGATGTGGCCAGGACGTGAAACTCCAACAACACACCAACCCACCACCGTTCCTTTCCCTGCCCTTGTATAACCTTAGATGTTGCCAGAACTCAAAACTCCAACAACCAACCAACCCACCACTGTTCCTTTCCCCACCCTTTTATGACCTTAGATGTTGCCAGGATGTGAAACTCCAACAACCCACCAACCAACCACCGTTCCTTTCCCCACCCATTCATAACCTTAGATGTTGCCAGGATGTGAAACTCCAACAACCAACCAACCCATCAGCGTTCCTTTCCCCGCCCTTATATGACCTTAGATGTTGCCAGGACGTGAAACTCCAACAACACACCAACCCACCACCATTCCTTTCGCCAGCCTTTTATAAACCTAGATGTTGCCAGGACGTGAAACTCCAATAACCAAGCAACCCACCACCGTTCCTTTCTCCGCCCTTTTATAACCTTAGATGTTGCCAGGACTTGAAACTCCAACAACCCACCAACCCACCACCATTCCTTTCCCCACCCTTTTGTAACCTTAGATGTTGCCAGGATGTGAAACTCCAACAACACACCAACCCACCACCATTCCTTTCCACACCCTTTTATAACCTTAGATGTTGCCAGGACGTGAAACTCCAACAACACACCAACCCACAACCATTCCTTTCCCTGCCCTTGTATAACCTTAGATGTTGCCAGCACTCAAAACTCCAACAACCAACCAACCCACCACTGTTCCTTTCCCCACCCTTTTATGACCTTAGATGTTGCCAGGACGTGAAACTCCAACAACCCACCAACCAACTACCGTTCCTTTCCCCGCCCTTTTATAACCTTAGATGTTGCCAGGACGTGAAACTCCAACAACCAACCAACCCATCACCGTTCCTTTCCCTGCCCTTATATGACCTTCGATGTTGCCAGGACGTGAAACTCCAACAACACACTAACCCACCACCATTCCTTTCGCCAGCCTTTTATAACCCTAGATGTTGCTAGGATGTGAAACTCCAATAACCAAGCAACCCACCACCGTTCCTTTCTCCGCCCTTTTATAACCTTAGATGTTGCCAGGATGTGAAACTCCAACAACACACCAACCCACCACCGTTCCTTTCCCCGCCCTTTTATAACCTTAGATGTTGACAGGACCTGAAACTCCAACAACACACCAACCCACCACCATTCCCTTCCCCACCCTTTTATAACCTTAGATGTTGCCAGGACATGAGACTCCAACAACACACCAACCCACCACCGTTCCTTTCCCCACCCTTTTAAAGCCTTAGATGTTGCCAGGATGTGAAACTCCAACAGCCAAGCAACCCACCACCATTCCTTTCCCCGCCTTTTTATAACCTTAGATGTTGCCAGGATGTGAAACTCCAACAACCAACTAACCCACCAACATTCCTCTCCCCGCCCTTGTATAACCTTAGATGTTGCCAGGACGTGAAACTCCAACAACACACCAACCCACCACCATTCCTTTCCCCGCTCTTTTATAACCTTAGATGTTGCCAGGACATGAAACACCAACAACACACCACCGCTCCTTTCCCTGCCCTTTTATAACCTTAGATGTTGCCAGGACGTGAAGCTCCAACAACCCACCACCGCTCCTTTCCCTGCCCTTTTATAACCTTTGATGTTGCCAGGATGTGAAGCTCCAACAACCCACCACCGCTCCTTTCCCTGCCCTTTTATAACCTTAGATGTTGCCAGGACGTGAAACTCCAACAACACACCAACCCACCACCATTCCTTTCCCTGCCCTTTTATAACCTTAGATGTTGCCAGGACGTGAAGCTCCAACAACCCACCACCGTTCCTTTCCTTGCCCTTTTATAACCTTAGATGTTGCCAGGACGTTAAACTCCAACAACACACCACCGCTCGTTTCCCTGCCCTTTTATAACCTTAGATGTTGCCAGGACGTGAAGCTCCAACAACCCACCACCGCTCCTTTCCCTGCCCTTTTATAACCTTAGATGTTGCCAGGACGTGAAACTCCAACAACATACCAACCCACCACCATTCCTTTCCCTGCCCTTTTATAACCTTAGATTTTGCCAGGACGTGAAACTCCAACAACACACCAACCCACCACCGTTCCTTTCCCCATCCTTTTATGACCTTAAATGTTGCCAGGACTCAAAACTCCAACAACACACCAACCCACCACCGTTCCTTTCCCTGCCCTTTTATAACCTTAGATGTTGCCAGGACATGAAACTCCAACAACACACCAACCCACCACCGTTCCTTTCCCCACCCTTTTATAACCTTAGATGTTGCCAGGACATGAAACTCCAACAACCCACCACCGTTCCTTTCCCTGCCCTTTTATAACCTTAGATGTTGCCAGGACGTGAAGCTCCAACAACCCACCACGGTTCCTTTCCCACCAGCCCCGATCTGCTGCGAAGATTGCATGAGGCAAAGGTAAGATGTCTGCCAAAGCGGCTGCCAGCTTTGAGAAGAGCGATGGCATTATCTGCGACAATAAATGGCGGAACCAACTGCTCGTGGGAAAGTGGCGAAATGAAATGGTTCCAGATGAGCGAACACTGTAACGGCTTTGTTGTGTCCGAGGGACATGTGCTCCACCCAGGGCGCAATCTCTTAATACGACCCGCGCGATTCGGGTCATCCGAGTTGCTAGAATTTCAAATCGGACACCGCGAGTGGAGTTGACAAAAACAAGTGCCGTGTGCAAAAAGACCCGACCCCAGTAACCGACGTCGTGGCTGGGGTTTGCTAGGAGCGATGACGTCACATTTGCGCTGGTACCGTCCTGCAGGATAATAGCGACCAGTATCAGTCTTACATGTTTTTTTTTTGGGGTAATAACACAGATTAATGAAATGGAAATTTAACTAAACTAAGCAACCATAAAATACTTAAAATCCTATTTTGGTGTAGTTATATCGGTTATTAAACAAATAAAAATAGTAGTATTTACTGTGTGGTGCTGTACCTAGTGTTTACTGTGTGGTGCTGTGCCTAGTGTTTACTGTGTGGTGCTGTGCCTAGTGTTTACTGTGTGGTTCTGTACCTAGTGCTTACTGTGTGGTGTTGGACCTAGTGTTTACTGTGTGGTGCTGTACCTAGTGTTTACTGTGTGGTGCTGTACCTAGTGTTTTATGTGTGGTGCTGTACCTAGTGTTTACTGTGTGGTGCTGTACCTAGTGTTTACTGTGTGGTGCTGTACCTAGTGGTAACTGTGTGGCGCTGCACCTAGTGTTTAATGTGTGGTGCTGTACCTAGTGTTTACTGTGTGGTGCTGTACCTAGTGTTTACTGTGCGGTGTTGTACCTAGTGTTTACTGTGTGGTGCTGTACCTAGTGTTTACTGTGTGGTGCTGTACATAGTGTTTACTGTGTGGTGCTGTACCTAGTGTTTACTGTGTGGTGCTGTACATAGTGTATACTGTGTGGTGCTGTACATAGTGTTTACTGTGTGGTGCTGTACCTAGTGTTTACTGTGTGGTGCTGTACCTAGTATTCACTGTGTGGTGCTGTACCTAGTGGTAACTGTGTGGTGATGCACCTAGTGTTTAATGTGTGGTGCTGCACCTAGTGTTTACTGTGTGGTGCTGTATCTAGTGTTTACTGTGTGGTGCTGCACCTAGTGTTTACTGTGTGGTGCCGTACCTAGTGTTTACTGTGTGGTGCTGTACCTAGTGTTTACTGTGTGGTGCTGTACCTAGTGTTTACTGTGTGGTGCTGTACCTAGTGTTACTGTGTGGTGCTGTACCTAGTGTTTACTGCATGGTGCTGTACCTAGTGTTTACTGTGTGGTGCTGTACCTAGTGTTTACTGTGTGGTGCTGTACCTAGTGTTTACTGTGTGGTGCTGTACCTAGTGTTTACTGTGTGGTGCTGTACCTAGTGTTTACTGTGTGGTGCTGTACCTAGTGTTTACTGTGTGGTGCTGTACCTAGTGTTTACTGTGTGGTGCTGTACCTAGTGTTTACTGTGTGGTGCTGTACATAGTGTTTACTGTGTGGTGCTGTACCTAGTGTTTACTGTGTGGTGCTGTACCTAGTGTTTACTGTGTGGTGCTGTACCTAGTGTTTACTGTGTGGTGCTGTACCTAATGTTTATTGTGTGGTGCTGTACCTAGTGTTTAGTGTGCGGTGTTGTACCTAGTGTTTACTGTGTGGTTCTGTACATAGTGTTTACCATGCAGTGCTGTATCTAGTGTTTACTATGTGGTGTTGTACCTAGTGTTTACTGTGTGGTGCTGTACCTAGTGTTTACTGTGTGGTGCTGTACCTAGTGTTTACCATGCACTGCTGTATCTAGTGTTTACTATGTGGTGTTGTACCTAGTGTTTAGTGTGTGGTGCTGTACCTAGTGTCTACTGTGTGGTGCTGTACCTAGTGTTTACTGTGTGGTGTTGTACATAGTGTTTACCATGCAGTGCTGTATCTAGTGTTTACTATGTGGTGTTGAACCTAGTGTTTAGTGTGTGGTGCTGTACCTAGTGTTTACTGTGTGGTGCTGTACCTAGTGTTTACCATGCGCTGCTGTATCTAGTGTTTACTATGTGGTGTTGTACCTAGTGTTTAGTGTGTGGTGCTGTACCTAGTGTCTACTGCGTGGTGATGTACCAAGTGTTTACTATGTGGTGGTGTACCTAGTGTTTACTGTGTGGTGATGTACCTAGTGTTTACTGTGTGGTGCTGTACCTAGTGTTTACTGTGTGGTGCTGTACCTAGTGTATACTGTGTGGTGTTGTACCTAGTGTTTACTGTGTGGTGTTGTACCTAGTGTTTACTGTGTGGTGCTGTACCTAGTGTTTACTGTGTGGTGCTGTACCTAGTGTTTACTGTGTGGTGTTGTACATAGTGTTTACTGTGTTGTGTTGTACCTAGTGTTTACTGTGTGGTGTTGTACCTAGTGTTTACTGTGTGGTGCTGTACCTAGTGTTTACTGTGTGGTACTGTACCTAGTGTTTACTGTGTGGTGCTGTACCTAGTGTTTACTATGTGGTGCTGTACATAGTGTTTACTGTGTGGTGCCGTACCTAGTGTTTCCTGTCTGGTGCTGTACCTAGTGTTTACTGTGTGGTGCTGTACCTAGTGTTTATTGTGTGGTGCTGTACCTAGTGTTTACTATGTGGTGCTGTACATAGTGTTTATTGTGTGGTGCTGTACCTAGTGTTTACTATGTGGTGCTGTACATAGTGTTTATTGTGTGGTGCTGTACCTAGTGTTTACTGTGTGGTGCTGTACCTAGTGTTTACTGTGTGGTGCTGTACCTAGTGTTACTGTGTGGTCTGTACCTAGTGTTTACTGTGTGGTGCTGTACCTAGTGTTTAGTGTGTGGTGCTGTACCTAGTGTTTAGTGTGCGGTGTTGTACCTAGTGTTTACTGTGTGGTGCTGTACATAGTGTTTACCATGCGGTGCTGTATCTAGTGTTTACTATGTGGTGTTGTACCTAGTGTTTACTGTGTGGTGCTGTACCTAGTGTTTACTGTGTGGTGCTGTACCTAGTGTTTACCATGCGCTGCTGTATCTAGTGTTTACTATGTGGTGTTGTACCTAGTGGTTAGTGTGTGGTGCTGTACCTAGTGTCTACTGTGTGGTGCTGTACCTAGTGTTTACTGTGTGGTGTTGTAGATAGTGTTTACCATGCGGTGCTGTATCTAGTGTTTACTATGTGGTGTTGTACCTAGTGTTTAGTGTGTGGTGCTGCACCTAGTGTTTACTGTGTGGTGCTGTACCTAGTGTTTACCATGCGCTGCTGTATCTAGTGTTTACTATGTGGTGTTGTACCTAGTGTTTAGTGTGTGGTGCTGTACCTAGTGTCTACTGTGTGGTGCTGTACCTAGTGTTTACTGTGTGGTGATGTATCTAGTGTTTACTATGTGGTGTTGTACCTAGTGTTTACTGTGTGGTGATGTACCTAGTGTTTACTGTGTGGTGCTGTACCTAGTGTTTACTGTGTGGTGCTGTACCTAGTGTATACTGTGTGGTGTTGTACCTAGTGTTTACTGTGTGGTGTGTACCTAGTGTTTACTGTGTGGTGCTGTACCTAGTGTTTACTGCGTGGTGCTGTAAACTGCTACGTGTTTACTGTGTGGTGTTGTACCTAGTGTTTACTGTGTGGTGTTGTACCTAGTGTTTACTGTGTGGTGTTGTACCTAGTGTTTACTGTGTGGTGCTGTACCTAGTGTTTACTGTGTGGTGCTGTACCTAGTGTTTACTGTGTGGTGCTGTACCTAGTGTTTACTGTGTGGTGCTGTATATAGTGTTTACTGTGTGGTGCTGTACCTAGTGGTAACTGTGTGGTGCTGTACCTAGTGTTTACTGTGTGGTGCTGTACCTAGTGTTTACTGTGTGGTGCTGTACCTAGTGTTTACTGTGTGGTGCTGTACCTAGTGTTTACTGTGTGGTGCTGTACCTAGTGTTTACTGTGTGGTGTTGTACCTAGTGTTTACTGTGTGGTGCTGTACCTAGTGTTTACTGTGTGGTGCTGTACCTAGTGTTTACTGTGTGGTGTTGTACCTAGTGGTTACTGTGTGGTGCTGTACCTAGTGTTTACTGTGTGGTGCATACTGTGTGTATGTACCTAGTGTTTACTGTGTGGTGCTGTACCTAGTGTTTACTGTGTGGTGTTGTACCTAGTGTTTACTGTGTGGTGCTGTACCTAGTGTTTACTGTGTGGTGCTGTACCTAGTGTTTACTGTGTGGTGCTGTACATAGTGTTTACTGTGTGGTGCTGTACCTCGTGGTAACTGTGTGGTGTTGTACCTAGTGTTTACTGTGTGGTGCTGCACCTAGTGTTTACTGTGTGGTGCTGTACATAGTGTTTACTGTGTGGTGTTGTACCTAGTGTTTACTGTGTGGTGTTGTACCTAGTGTTTACTCTGTGGTGCTGTACCTAGTGTTTACTGTGTGCTGCTGTACCTAGTGTTTACTGTGTGCTGCTGTACCTAGTGTTTACTGTGTGGTGATGTACCTAGTGTTTACTGTGTGGTGATGTACCTAGTGTTTACTGTGTGGTCCTGTACCTAGTGTTTACTGTGTGATGTTGTACCTAGGGTTTACTCTGTGGTGCTGTACCTAGTGTTACTGTGTGATGTTGTACCTAGTGTTTACTGTGTGGTGTTGTACCTAGTGTTTACTGTGTGGTGCTGTACCTAGTGTTTACTGTGTGCTGCTGTACCTAGTGTTACTGTGTGGTGTTGTATCTAGTGTTTACTGTGTGGTGATGTACCTAGTGCTTACTGTGTGGTGCTGTACCTAGTGTTTACTGTGTGCTGCTGTACCTAGTGTTACTGTGTGGTGTTGTACCTAGTGTTTACTGTGTGGTACTGTACCTAGTGTTTACTGTGTGGTGCTGTACCTAGTGTTTACTGTGTGGTGCTGTACCTTGTGTTTACTGTGTGGTCCTGGACCTAGTGTTTACTATGTGGTGATGTACCTAGTGTTTACTGTGTGGTGCTGTACCTAGTGTTTACTGTGTGGTGCTGTACCTAGTGTTTACTGTGTGCTGCTGTACTTAGTGTTACTGTGTGGTGCTGTACCTAGTGTTTACTGTATGGTGCTGTACCTAGTGTTTACTGTGTGGTGCTGTACCTAGTGTTTACTGTGTGCTGCTGTACCTAGTGTTACTGTGTGGTGCTGTACCTAGTGTTACTGTGTGGTGCTGTACCTAGTGTTCACTGTGTAGTGCTGTACCTAGTGTTTACTGTGTGGTGCTGTACCTAGTGTTTACTGTGTGGTCCTGTACCTAGTGTTTACTGTGTGGTGCTGTACCTAGTGTTTACTCTGTGGTGCCATACCTAGTGTTTACTGTGTGGTGTTGTACCTAGTGTTTACTCTGTGGTGCTGTACCTAGTGTTTGCTGTGTGGTGCTGTACCTAGTGTTTACTGTGTAGTGCTGTACCTAGTGTTTACTGTGTGGTGCTGTACCTAGTGTTTACTGTGTGGTGATGTACCTAGTGTTTACTCTGTGGTGATGTACCTAGTGTTTACTGTGTGGTGCTGCACCTAGTGTTTACTCTGTGGTGCTGTACCTAGTGTTTACTGTGTGGTGTTGTACCTAGTGTTTACTCTGTGGTGCTGTACCTAGTGTTTGCTGTGTGGTGCTGTACCTAGTGTTTACTGTGTAGTGCTGTACCTAGTGTTTACTGTGTGGTGCTGTACCTAGTGTTTACTGTGTGGTGCTGTACCTAGTGTTTACTGTGTGGTGATGTACCTAGTGTTTACTGTGTGGTGCTGCACCTAGTGTTTACTGTGTGGTGATGTACCTAGTGTTTACTCTGTGATGCTGTACCTAGTGTTTACTGTGTGGTGTTGTACCTAGTGTTTACTCTGTGGTGCTGCACCGAGTGTTTACTGTGTGGTGCTGTACCTAGTGTTTACTGTGTGGTGCTGTACCTAGTGGTTACTCTGTGGTGCTGTACCTAGTGTTTACTGTGTGGTGCTGTACCTAGTGTATACTGTGTGGTGTTGGACCTAGTGTTTACTGTGTGGTGTTGTACCTAGTGTTTACTGTGTGGTGCTGTACCTAGTGTTTACTGTGTGATGTTGTACCTAGTGCTTACTCTGTGGTGCTGTACCTAGTGTTTACTGTGTGATGTTGTACCTAGTGTTTACTCTGTGGTGCCTCCTAGTGCCTATTAAGTCACCATGAATATGCACTGTCACAAGTAGGTCCCCATCCGAATATGACCTTAGATGTTGCTAGGACTTCACTTCGCCCCCACCTCCCACCTCCCCACATCTCCCCACTCCCACCAGCCATGGGGCTGTTCTCCAGTAGGGTTGGTTGTTGGAATTTTACGTCCTAGCAATATCTAAGTTCATAACAGGACGGGTACCTACCGACTTGTGATAGTGCGCACTCATGGCGACCTTATAGTGCTGCCCCATTGGAGACCAGGCCGCCAGCACTTGATATCCCACTCAGTCAAATTATCCTGACACTGATCCAACCAGTCCTTGCCCTATCCTAATAATGCCGAGCACCTGCCTAGGAAGCGACAAGTACCGATTTTGTAAGTCATTGGTTTGACTCAATCAGGGTTCGAACCCATGGGTTCTAATCCGACGATCTATCAAAACCGGGAGACGGATGCTCAACTCATTCGGCCAAATCGTCTGGTCTGTACATTAGTTGATTAAGCAAGTGAAATTTCAATCGCAGCCAAGTGGTCTTCCTCATTGTACTGCTCCTTCCTTACCCAACGCTCGTAATGCCGAACATCAGGCTACATAGCAACAAGTATAAATTGTTAAATCGTTGGTTTGACTCGACCGGGAATCGAACTACCGGGAGATAGCGACAAGTAAACATTTTTACGTTGTTGGTTTGACTCGACCAGGCTTCGAACCATAACCTACCAAAACGGGAGGCCTGCGCTCTACCGATTCGGCCAACGTGTCCTGTCTCGGGTCAGTGGTTCGAGGAGGTGGAGGCCTAGATAGCGTCCACCAAGACGCAGCTTTCAAGAGGGGTTGCCTTGGCAACTGGCCATGACCTTGTTCCACACATAGGACGCGCCAGCGACGCATGGGCCCTGAGACAATGCATGGCAGGCACCG